>JAJEKB010019738.1:9960-47582 GCA_022393335.1 Macrotrachela quadricornifera
GATAGTACTAGTTTTGACATGGTTTTGGTTTCGATAGTACTAGTTTTTTGATCGAGTTTTGGTTTTGGTTTTGAGGTACAGATTAAGTAACTCATTTGGAAATGATAAGTGTAAAACGCCTTCCTGCAATCATTGTTATATTTTTTACCTTAAAAAAGCTCCTTATATAACATTTTACGTAATAAATTCATTCCTATAATCACTGTCCTTCACTCGGAAAAGTCGTTTTTCATTGAATTTTTCGATTGGCAATGTGCTAGATAGATCCAAGCATCTTCTATCGAATATCATAAAATGTGTAAATTTTATAATGAGTTTACAGGACACTAGTAGTTGTATGAAATCATCTATTCAAAACGAAAAATAAATATTTGCACTGTGATACAAATTTTCCGAACTTTCTGAAAATTGTGTCATAAATAAAATGCGATCTTCTTACTTAATTCATATGAAATATATTCTTAGGTCACATTACCAAGATTAAGATGTAGTTCGTTCTTCACATAACATTTTCACCATTATAAACATAATTTTTAGAACACATCTGCTTTTCATCATTGTATACTATTATGCGAGAAGCTCATTTCAAAGTAACAAATATGAAAGAGCTTATCGGAAGGCATTTTAGGAATAATGTTTCAAAATCAGCTTCTTTGCCAATATTTCAAAACCTATACCAAAACCAAAACTCGATCAAAAAACAAATACCATCGAAACCAAAACCATGCCAAAACTAGTACTATCGAAACCAAAACCGTGTCAAAACCATATCAAAACCAATACCTCAAAACCAAGAAGTTTGGATTTGGTGCGTGTCTACTTCTCCCTACTAAGTCAAGCAATCGATTGTTGATTCATACATAGAGTTGAAGCCCTACTTAAAAGCTATCAAATAATTAGTTTTACAACTATATTTTCTAGTCAATTTACTATAAAACCGAATCCACTTTGATAAGGTCGATTATTGAATTTTTGACCAAAAATGCGTTACTTAGTTAATAGGAATTTTCTTCGAAAATTCAACGAAAACCCTATAACAATAGTGTCAAAATGCTAATTTTAATACGTTCCTTCACTTGATATATGATTCGATAGGGGTAGACCGAAAGAAGTCCAATGGGCAGATTTGACCTCTTATACGCTCCCCTCCCCCGCCTTAATATATATATATATATATAATGCGATGAATAAAGAAACGAAATAAAATTCTGTTTTTTTTGTTGAAAAAGTGCTAATACATAACTAAAAATCGTAAACAAAATACACATACTAATACTTATTCTTTAAAAACATACTAACAATATGGATCCAAATCCAAACAAACCGCCATATAAACATAGTTTCTTCTTTATTAACCGAGAGGAACGATTCAAACAACTGGATATGCGCTTAAGTATATAAAGTAATCCCAGACGAAAAAATTATAAAATTTTAATAAATCAGTAATTGGGCGTGACAAATTGTCGGGATGTCCCAATATTTATTTGTTCATGTAGGTTCACTCATGTATCAGAAAAATGGGATCTTTTTATCACTTATACGTCTTATATAATGCTATTGATCTGTGACTATTTGAGATCTACATATTAGGAAAATGAGGATTACTCAGAACGTCCTTATGATCATTGTGCTAAACGTGCTTCACATAATATTTGTTGACATCTTGTTCTTGGCATATATTGCATGTGCGTTAATATCTTATCCATTCTATCCTAACGTTGTGTTCTAGTTAAATCATTCGTGTTCGAACTGTGATTCTCTTCGCTTTCCTTCATTCTTTCTTTTCTTTCGCATACTTTCACTCGATAACAAACGCTTATCACCCTTGGATTATGTCTTCACAAGTTAATTGGGATTGTTCTCAATGTGGATCTGCTTCAAATGATCGTCGTAAATATTGTACTGAATGTCATTCAATGCTAACGTGAACATGTACTGGTTCAGGAAAATCTGGTTGGTACTCGAATTATTATCGTCATCGTAACAATTGCAGTTATTGTACATCGGAACTTGAAGAAGAAAAACAACAGGAAATGGAAGAGAAACAACAACAACTTCAAATTTTAGATGATAGTAAGTAACATTATTCTGTTAGTTTACGCATGCGTCTATTAGTCGATTATTTTGTGCTACAAGAGTAGTCGAAACTTAATAACTATTGTACTTTTTTATATTGTAGAACAACGTCCTTGGTCAGAATGGAAACGTACTAATGAATCTTGTATACAACATACTGGACTTGATATCGAGCAAATACAAGAATTGTATTCTATGTGTGAACAACCACTTATAAATTATTGCTCCCATAAGAACTACCGATTTACAAATAGTGCCACTACTACGTATTTATCTCCTGTGAATATGCTTGTTGTTACGCTATGGTACTTAAAACATTATCATTCTGAACGTTATATTGCTTCAGAATTTAATTTAAGTCAACAAGTAGTGAATTATTTATTGTCATCAGTTGTCGATATTTTACATTCGTGTGTATATCCAGAATTGATTTCAATACCTGCTAATATATCTAGCAGTAGAACACCACACGGACCTCAACAATACCATAAACTAATAGTCGACTCGACTTTTATTGCGATTCCTGAACCTTATGATTCGAAACAACGTAAAGCATATTATCATGCGAAAAGTGCAACAAATTATGCATTGAAAGTACAAATAGCTTGTGACTTTCATCATCGAATAGTACACGTATCCGAATGTTATCGTGGAAGTGTACATGATATTACAGTTCTAAGAGAATCAGGACTACTAGAACATGTAAATGATACCGTGCAAATTATTGGTGACAAAGGATATATTGGTGAAGAATACGTAGTTACCCTCAAAAAGAAGCCTCATGGGCATGAATTAACAGATGAAGATAAGAATTTCAATCATGACATTAATAGCGCAAGAACAGCTATTGAAAATATTAATCAACGTCTTAAAACTTATGCAATTCTTGGTGGTGTCTACAGAGGAACTATCGATGATTTTCATAAGGCAACAAAAATTCTACAAGTCGTTTGTGCTCTATGTAATTTGAACTTAATAAAACATCCTATTCGTAGATAAACAAATGATAACTTGTATTTTCTGATTAATTATTTGGTAATGAAACTTATTGCTTTTTCATGTTGTTTCAGATTTCTTAGTAGAGAATCGCACACGTGAACAAATATTATGTGAAGCACGTTTAGCACAATGATCATAAGGACGTTCTGAGTAATCCTCATTTTCCTAATATGTAGATCTCAAATAGTCACAGATCAATAGCATTATATAAGACGTATAAGTGATAAAAAGATCACATTTTTCTGATACATGAGTGAACCCACATGAATAAATGAATATTGGGACATCCCAACAATTTGTCACGCCCAAGTGTTTCGGAAGATATTTGATTATCGCTCTTAATCAACATACTGATATGCTTCAAACTGGTTGTAGATTTGTGAAAAACATTTCTGCTTGAAGTTTAAACGTGATATGCAGTCTTATATAACTTCTAACGAAATTTTCATGCAAAGAAAAGCATATCGTTATCAATATTTTGTTTTCAGTCTAGGGCTAAGTGAATCGATGTTCGATGAACGTTACTTGTAATTCGATGTCTACTAAGTGAGATTCTCTAATGTTATGAATCGCACTGTTTGGAAAATAAAGTGTATCTCATGCTAACTAAAGTAGTTTATCACGATTGTGTGCACTGGAACCACTGTCCGACGGACTGCAGAAGTATGTAAGGCTATGGTTCAAAGTTCCATTGCTTCGAGAGTGATGAGTGTTCTATCCGACAATCCAAGCTAACTGTGCCAGCAATTGAGTAAAAAGACTCAATTTTTTGGTTTTTTTTGGTTTTTTCATTGAAAGTTGGTATCATTTTTTGCTGCATTTCTTTATTAGACCACCAAAAGCGGTTCCAAAAATCTAATTTAGAAGCCGTGGTCTTATATGTTTCGATGCGTTTTCATTTTTTCTTCCCAATGGTGAAGGTTATAGGTCTCTACCACATTCTTATCAAAAGTTATTCAAAAAGTGCCCAAACGCCTTTTGTTTCTGAAATGGTCATGAGCAAACATTTTGCAAAATAACTTCTATATGTTCACAGGTATTTAACGACGATAGAAATATCGGAGCCGCAGGAATGAGCTTCAGATAGTGCAGGATGTTAGAGTCGACACAGAACATACAAAGAAAATGGAGTTAAGAAGTTGTAGTCTTCGTTCTTTCCATAAAGATTGCTTTGAGGTATACATATATACGTCAATAACCATATAGGAGTTAGCACGTTTCTCTATTCATACACGTACCGTGAGCTAAAAGCAAAACGTTATATATTAAGAATTATGTAATAGCTCTTGAGTATCAAGAAGAAAACCTCCTGATTTAGAAGAATTTTTCTCCTGGCAAACTCCTGATTTTTGAAATTTGGATTTGGCAAGCCTGATCTCAATAAAAGAATGTTTTTGCGAGCACTTTTTAACCCTTTGAGGACGGAATTTTTTAATAGAGAAAAAGCATTTTTCAACCTTTTTATTTTATTTTCACTCAAAGTGGCTACAAAAAATTGATATGATAATCGAAAAAACAATTTTTTTCATCTTTCAAACAATATGGCAATTTGCAAGTAAATCACTCGATGCTGGTTCGAACATTTGTTTCCTTGGTGCTACAATAAGCACATCTTCTTCTTTTTACTTTTACAGGCAAATGCATTTCATTATCAAAATTAAGGACGGTTTTTGGTGCTAGTTTAGACTTCTTTTCGGAAGGAGGTCTTCCACGACTTATTCTTTCACTATCAGAACAGAGAGACTTCGCCACTAAAACTATGTAGTTCAAGTATGTTAACTTATCCTGAGCTAACTGATTATAAAAAATGAATGAGTTGAAAATAGGTGCATTCAGAAAATAAACAAACATTCGTAGCTAGTTTCTTTTAGACTTGCGATCGAGGTTGTAGCACGATATTCTTTGACTAAGTCGATCAACTCCATGTGAAAACTGATTGTAATCTTTCATTGCTTTCGGACAGGTAATTGCAATATATTGACCATTTTTCAAACGACGGGAAATCTGAACAGTTTCATTGTCTTTTTGATAATTTGAAGCCAAAAAAACGTGTTTGGTGTCCATCCATATGAAGACAATGCTGTTCGATGTAATCATTGACTTGCAATCAACTCTTTCCATTTTATTCTTCTTGGCAAAACCCGACTGAATGGCTGCCCAATCTGGTCTGATAGTTCAACAGGTTTTTATGTTCTGTAGCTTTAGCTTTTCTAATAATGTGAGAGAAGTGAAAAAGTTATCGAAATATAGATGTTTTTCTTGGAAATTATGACCAGATATAAGATCGAAAACAACACGTTCGCCCAAAGGTATTTCTGTTCCACTTGTTTCCTCTTTTCCTAAATAAATTTGATAGTTGAATAAATAACCAGTGATTGGATCATATAAACACCAAACTTTACAACCTCTTTTTATTGGTTGCAGAGGTGAATATTGCTTGAGGCTTGATCTTCCTTTGAATTTTATCATACTTTCGTCGATTGTACCATAGCGGCCAAAGTTATAATTTCTTTGGAAATTTCTCTGTAAAATTTCAGTAAAATTCTTAACTTTGGAAATTTTTCTGCAATCTTTAGGTTCTCGTTCTGGTTCCAATGAGCTATTAGCCAAATGTAAATTATAAAAGATTTCAAGAAAACGAGCTCGTGAAATGATCGAACTGATAAATGTATTATGAAATACCATATCCTTACTCCAATAAAGTTTTATATTCGGCAAGTCATTGATACCCATTAGGATAATTAATTCGAGAAACGATTCAATCTCTTTTTTGCTCACATCCTTCCAGTTACTGGTTTTTCTTTGACTATTATTTTGTTTCTTTCCTTTTCCATAAATCTTTGTTTGGTCAGTGATCAGATTTAAAATTTCTTCAGTAAAAAAGGTTCGAAAGACTGCAATTGGACTTGGTTCTTTGAGAGAGATTGAGGTAAAGCTACCATCTATGACATAACTTTCATTCATTAAATTCATCTCCTCTGTATATACGTCCATATCTTCATCCGAAAGTTCGACCTCATCGAACTTATCGGCTAGTTCATCGTAATCAAAATCGAAGTCACTCTTTCTGGTATCATCACTGACATCTGAATCATAAGACTCGTCATCGACTTCATTATTTCCATAGAATTCCATTTGGTTAGTTTTAATTGTAAAAACGATATAAAGAAATGATATCCTTTGCAAATTCAAGAACAACGCAAATTCGTCAATGACAATGGGAGTATATATATATATATATACTCAATAGAGAATGAGAATATTCTCAAAAAACAAAAGATCAGAGGAGAAGAGAGAAATTATGACGTCATTCTATCTTAGCACCAAGAACAAAGGATATTTGAAAAGAATTTATATGAGAGAAGGAAAGAAAGAAAAGAAAAGTATGAGATGACACATGCAGTTATTTATGACCTTAATGACCTTACATATTTAATCGTTTAACATGAACTAAACACTTTTTTCTTTACTGAAAAATACTTAGGTGTATCCAAAAGTAATGTCGCGTCCATATCATTTCCTTATAAAAAGGTTTTAAAAAAATTCTTTTTTTATAGAATGATAGAGAAAATGAAGCTCTATTTTTCTATACTATTTCATTACTATTCAACTAGTATTATACTAATAAAATTCCGAGCAGAACTATTTTTGTGTAAAACTTAACTATCGGTTGAAGTAGATTAAATGGATACGCTTTGCATTTCAATTTTTAATCGCTTAGTAGGTTGTATTAAAAAACAAAATATACCACAAGATGCAGCGTGAAAAGCTCTACAATTTTTAAGGAACAGCTTATTTAATATTTCAGATAAGAAAAAACGAAACTTTCTTTCGTATAGAAAAAACTGATTTTTTCAGCATAGTCAGAGAGAATTTAACATTTTTTGTAAACAAGAAGTAAGTAATTAAAATAAACAATCTTATACAAATTGTAGGGCTTTTGACGCTGCATCTCATGATATATTTGTTTTTTTTTTAAATAAAAGATATCAGAGAATAAAAAGGTGACATGAGAAAAAGTGAATTCATCTTGTATCAAAAAAGTGTCGTTTTCGCATAGTCGAAATTTGGTCTCTCTAAATTTTATCTATTTTGAAAACAAAAAGTGCAATTATAAAATAAGCTGTTCCTTAAAAATTGTAGAGCTTTTCACGCTGCATCTTGTGGTATATTTTGTTTTTTAATACAACCTACTAAGCGATTGAAAATTGAAATGCAAAGCGTATCCATTTAATCTACTTCAACCGATAGTTAAGTTTTACACAAAAATAGTTCTGCTCGGAATTTTATTAGTATAATACTAGTTGAATAGTAATGAAATAGTATAGAAAAATAGAGCTTCATTTTCTCTATCATCCTATAAAAAAAGAATTTTATTAAAACCTTTTTATAAGGAAATGATATGGACGCGACATTACTTTTGGATACCCCTAAGTAGGTGGACCATTTTTGGCTCACCCGTCCTCAAAGGGTTAATTTGTATTGGATCTCGTTTGTTTCTAATGAAAGTTCTTCACAGAGTGACTCAAATGCTTTTTTTTTCTAATATATCACACGACGAATTAGAACTTTTAACAATGAAGAGTGTACGCCTTTCATCATTGATGATGTAAGCGAGTTCTGTAATAGATTTTGTCATGACTTCAGGACCTCTTTCGAGATTCCGTAATTGTTTCACTGTTTTTAGTTTATTTGAATCTGTACAATCGATGGCATATTTTCGATCTATCGTGTAGGAGACACCAAAGAGTTTATTATATCAAAATACAGCAAAACAATAAGCAGATGGTTAATAGGAGTCAGAAGGTTAGGAAAAAATGGCGGAATAACTTGTCTTTTTTGGCGATGAATAGTATTGAGAGAAATACATTCTGTATTAAAGCAGATCGTGACAAGTCATGTAGTGTATTAAAACAAGTGCTTCAAGCAGTTTTAAATAAATATTAAGTTAGTATAAATGAATGCACTGTATGAAAAAGGCCGCTACTGTAATTTGCTACGGGAGTGAAATGTAAAGCATGATATAGCTCCATCTAGTATCATATCGAAGTGACTTCATCAGGTTAGTGCACTATACCACTATATTTTCGATAATATTATTTAGGTGTTATATACTTAATCTTGACAAAAAATAGATGTATATGGCAAACTTGGTTGAGTCGCATACTTATAAAATGTTTAATAAAGTATGAATAAAACATTTCGGCTTTGATCACGCGCATAAGCCTGACTTTTCGAACACACACACGTCTATGTATATTTGATGAAAACACTTTATACGTATTCTCGCTCAAAACTTACATTTTCACATATTTACATGACCATTTTTTTCACTACATGTTTTAACATTATTAATTTAAGGAAATTTTGCGTATTTACCAGCGTAAAAACAATTGAAGTATGTTCAAAACAGTGTAGATGCTTTGAAACTTTGCACGTTCGTGAGAATAAACAGTCTCATAGTTAAAACGCATTTTGTCTCAGTTTATGTTCGTTTTCACTTTGAGTTTTATGTAATCAGTTACGAAAAGAAATCTTATGCGTAAAAACGATGATATGACACAAATCATACGCATTATCGTGGTGGTTATTTTCCTCTGAAAACTCGCTAATGTAAACATTGTTAAAAAATGCATCGGATATGACACTCTTAAGAAAAAACACGCAAGTAACGTATGTTGCGCGTTAAAACGTTGCTAAAATCACTAATCGAAGCATTTACACAGCTATGAGCAATGATTGTGAAAGTTTTACTCACTTTCACGGTCGAAAAATGAATTTTTCCGTGTTTAAATGAGCGCATTAGTTTCCACCTGTGTATACGCTCAAAAATGTACTTTTTAAGGCCTGTAAACGCCCTTACGGCGTTTCCTGCCGGCTTGGATATCTTGAAAAATCCTGAGAAGTCTTAGAAATACGCTTCCGGAATCGTCAAAATTCACGTTTTAATATAATTCATGATGATTACAAGTAGAAATCGATTAGTACTATTCGTTCCAGATGTTTTTTTTTACTATGAACTCTCCGAAACTCTTCAAAACAAGAAATTTTTTGAGAAACCCATGAAAATCTTTGAAATGCCTTTTTCTATCCTGTGCAAGCCCGATTCTAAAGTGATAGATAAGAGTCCCAACTAGAACTCAAGAAACTGCTTCAATTGGAGGCGGTTTTTTTTCTCGGATGCAGCCATCTGACTCGGCAAAAGCACCGAACATCTTCGAAAAAACATCAAAATCTTAGAAATACTGTGTCCGATTCGCTAGAATCCAGATTCGATTGTGATTCGTACTTGTTTGGAGTAGAATTTGATAGGTTCTATCGATTCCAGAGTTCTTTTCTCTCGGCTGACTTCTCCCCATCCTGAAAAATACGAGATACTCTCATGTTTTCATCAGTTATATTGACCATGTTAATTCAGCAAACTGGTTTTTCTTAATATTTCTAAGATAGATTGGATAAAATTTCCATATAAGAATCGCTAATGACGTTAAAAGAATGCATTTTGACTACATTGGTACAATATTTTATTTTGCAAAAATTATTAAACGAACAAAATGTCATTTTGAAACTAGAGTATTTATCTCTTTTGAATACTTCACTGTTTTATTTGATGACTAACATCAGTTTTAAGCTACTTTGAATGTCACTATATGCAAATTGACGCTCGTTATTTATTGATTTCGAGGAGCAATCTGTAAAACATGACTGATAGGTTGTCCAGTAAATCCTTAGCCAAATAAAAATTGAGTGCAAATCTTCGTCATATTTAGACCAGATGGTCTGATATTTTTATCATTGATAAAGGAGTATACATAGATGATATTCATAAAGGGAAACTTTGTCAAAAACTATTGTAAAATAGTACAACAAACTTCAACAAAAACTGTAGCCCTTCACAATTTATGAAAAACAAAGACTGTAGTTTTGTCAGTGGCTGAAACTTTCAGAGCACATTGAGTAACAAGACATATATCTTTAGTATAAGTATAAGACCAAACGGCACTAGTATGAAGAAATAATTCAAAACAATTAGATGTCGTTTATTTTTAGCTGAGAGAATAAATATATTGTTTTTTCCTTAGTTCGTGGAAGGTTACAGTTCTTATTGTAGTTTGTTTATTACTTCATATTAGTTTTTGACAAAGTTTCCCCTTATGAATATGATCTATGTATAGTCCTTTATCAATGATAAAAATATTTGACCACTTGGTCAAATTATGGCGAAGATTTGCGTTCAAATTTTTCTTTGGTAGAAGACTTACCGGACACCCTATATACAAGTGTCTTAACACTTGTAATCTGAGATAGAGATAAAAAAGTTTCATGTGATTAAAAAAGCAGATATTTAAGACTTACAATTTTTGTTTAGTTTTGACAGAGTTTGAAACAAGAACTTGTGTCAAATTGGAATGATATTTGACCACGTTATCAAGTTAAAAGCTATCGGTTTCTTTTATTTCATCTCTTCTTCGAAATATATTTCTTCTCTCTTAAACTACGTTCAATAAAGATTCTTTTCAAAGCCGAATGTTCATGTAGTTCGTCGAATTTTTTCTTTTCGATTACTTTTCAAAGCAATTCATGAGCAAAGAACGAAAGAATAATATACTCTTATTTTGATACAATAGATATGACTTTATCAGAAATATCAAGAGTAATGAAATACAAAGCTTTTTTTTCATTTAATCTCGTATATTTTTCAAAAATATTGATAGTTGTCCATTATCTGAATCATTTGTGTTCGGTAAAATTATTCAAACGAGGAAAGAGTAATTTAATTCTTACCTTATAAAAGTAAAAAGCAAATATTAAATAAGCATTTCTGTATCAGCAAACATTGATGAACCATTCAAACATTATATGGTTCATAAATAATCGAAATTCGAAGCACAATTGATATAGTTTCTAATAAGTCTTACAAAAAGTACTTTCTTTAAGCTCCCCCCCAGAAAAGTCTTTTTTTTTTGAGAAAAAAATCGATTTTGAGATTTCTACATATTCTGATAGCCCTTATGATGAACTACAACCTGGCATGATTTGTTTTGCCAAAATGTGTATATTGGTCTTTTTTTCTAACGACTTATTTTCTGAGGATGTGCTGCTGAGGGATACTGAGAATACAGTGTTAATGATATTTTTCATACTTTTGTTTGAGCGATAGAGCTGAACTTTTTATGACATATAGAACTGATCAAGATCTTTTAGATCTAAAATTCTCAGCTCTCTAGCTATAACTAACGGTACAATACATCGAATGAATTGAAATACATCAAAAAGTTTTGTTTTTCATTTTTCTCAAAATCAATTTTTTCGACCATACCGTTTACACGGGCAAGGTTTTCTCTATAAGGATGTTGGCTAAGCATGTCGGCGTCGCATTTAACTTGTAGAGTGCCCTTAGGGTCAGATTCTCACGATCTCCGATTTTTAAATTTCTCTTTTATTTAATTAAAAAACTTAGATATTTCATTCTTATTGGCGCTTTAAATTTGAACATTTTTCGAAAAAGTATTTTTCAAAATTAAACAAAGAGAAATTTAAAAATTGGAGATCGTGAGGATCCGGCCCTAATGGCACTCTACAAGTTAAATGTGACGCCGACATGCTTAGCCAATATCATTATAGGTAAGACCTTGCCCACGTGGAGTGTACTTTTGATCAATAAATTGACTATAACTCATTGGTTTCTTAGAGATTTGGGGAGATATTTTAACCACAGTCTCCCCTAGCAAAGACTAACGTTCTCTCAAATTTTGATTGAAATTGGACGAAAAATAACAGAGTTCGTTTCTGAGAAGAGGCCTTATATAATTTCATTTTGACTATAAATAACTTATCGACGAAAAAAGATAAGCTAACAAACCCCAAATTCAATACATTTGCATCGAGCAAACATTGGGTGTTTGAATAATCTATTTATGGGTAAAATCAGGCAGACTACGACATAAATCTCATTCGTTGAACGATTATCCTTTACAAGAAACTTTTTTTCTAAATAAATTCTCTTCACATAGGCTTATGTAAAAGCTTTTGCTCTTTTATATGACGTTTAATTAAAATAAATTAATTGAAAAGTAATTAGTAAATACATTCTTAACCGTAAGAGAAAACGCTGAAAATTTCAGAATAGACTCTAAGACCTGATCTGCATCGAAGATCAAATTTTCATTGAGAACCGATATCCAAACAATTTCTTTTAAAATCTGATCACTTACAACACCTGTGCAATGTAGAAACAAAAGTGTTGTCTTATCATAATTTAAGGACTATCGACAACAATATATCACATGTGGAATCGATTTTGAGGTTTTCGTTCGATTATGAATGCATCTTCTCTGTTGGTCATTCGTATTCTGTCAAGTCACTAACGATAAGGAAATCTGTTCGTTTAAAGAAATCTAAATGTGTTTAGAAAAATATTGGATGCAGACTTTGTAGCCGGAGATAGAACCTACAAAACAACCAATTTAGTTTTCTACAAGTGCGTATCAATTCAACGTTGTTCAACACTAAAATGTTTAAAAAGACAATCGATATACTTTTGTGCGCTACGTCGAGAATGTTAGTATTTTACAAATGACTATCGCGAACAAAGCTCTATAGCGTTGATTTGTCAGGTTATCTAGAATAACTCAACCTTCATTTGCCATGTAAAAACTAAGTACAGGAGCGTTGATTTCTTCAGGGTATACACTTTTTAATTTTATGAAATTATGTCACTGAAAACTGATTTTCGGCTTATCCACGTAAAACGTAATTCCGTTACGTTTTATTTATTTCATTACGTACAAACGACTCAGTGTCTAGGATCAAATGTATTGGGACTTTTGGACGAAGAGTTGTGGTTTTCAAAATGGGATATTGCCAAGATGTTCCGATTCCTCATTTATTACAAATAAGCGTAACGGAATGACACCGCCTTCCGTGGACCAGCTGTTTTACCCAATTATATATGCGGTTCAATAAGTAAATCGGAGATGTCTGCGGCGATTTATAGATTAAAGATTCAAGAGCAAGTGTGCTGGACAATAACCACAAGCCAATGTGATATTTCAACTGCAGACTAAACATTTTTGATAGGACGATTCAATGAATGATTCTTTCACTCTTGAAACATATCTCATGGATAGAGCCAGTAACTTGACTTTTTAAATCAAGAGATTAAGATCGATACATATAACACAGAACGAGAACATTTGAAAGACTAGAACTTGTATAGAAGAAAAGTATACATGACAGTCCATGACTACTAAAGAATAGTCTTTATAGAGAAATCATGCAATTTACATGGAGCCTAACTAGTAAATATCATAAAGAAATTAGTACAGCATTATAAAATGATGAATAAAAAAAATATTGCTTAGCAGATATAAGAGTATCTTATCCTTTTACAGATTGTACCATCGAACTAATTAATTTTTTTTATTTAAAAAATATAAAATGTTTCAGGGAGCGGGAACTACTTATTGGATTGAGTTTTTCTCACAATAGTCTTCTAAAGTTCTTTAATATTTTTTCTTACAAAAAGTTAAGAAGCAATTGTCATTATGAACTGTTTCGAGCGAGCATTCCATAATACATTCCATGTCGTTGGACCAATTCTGTATGAGTTCCACGCTCAACAATATACCCTTTGTCGACAACGCAAATCAAATCGCATGAACGGATTGTAGAAAGACGATGAGCAATTATCAATGAGGTTTGAACGGGAGAATCTGTTAGAACTCGATCGAGAGCTTGTTGTACAATCTATATATAATCGTGCATTTTCAAGTGAGAAATAAAAGTACGCGAATACCTGTTCATTGTGCGAGTCCATAGCACTTGTTGCTTCGTCCAAAAGTAATACTTTAGGTCGACGGATTAAAGCACGAGCAATTGCAATACGTTGTTTCTCGCCACCCGACATTTGACAACCTCTTGTTCCTACTCTTGTTTTGTAGCCCTAATATTGTAAAATAAAGATCAATATTAAATTTAGTCTAATAATTTTAATTCAATTTGCAGTTAATAACGATCAGCATGAAATAATGCAAAAATCGGAAGTTGCTTTTTAACTCATTTTGCAGTATGAAACGTATGATTTTATTTAAAACGTTTCAACTTTCCAACAATCATTTGTCAACACTGGGATATTTACTGTAAAAAACTCAATTTGAGACATGCACTGAGTTCAAATATTGGGATCGGCTTAGAATTAGATTCAACTAGATTCAGATTCTATTAAAGTCTAATTGGATTAGATTTCGTGGATCCGAATAGATTAAGATAATTTGGATGCAGCAAAGTGCGGGTTTCAGATTCGCCGAGATTTGAAAGATTCGTTATTCTTGACACTGAAAGAAGAATAGTATAAATAAAAATGGACAAACTCGGATTCCGATCGATTTCAAACCAAATAAAACTTATATTTGATTGAATCTAAAACCGAATCTTTGAACAAGGTTCAGATCTGGTATATAAATACCCAATATAAAAAGGCGAGCAGTCGAAAATCTATAAAAACCTTCCGAATATTACATACATGAAAAAGATCAGAAGACGTCCGAAGTTTTTAAAAAGAACGGATGAATAAGCTAGCAGTGACAAATAACAAAAAAATGTCAACTTTAACGAAAAGCCACTGAAAACCAATGAAGTTCAATATACGTTATTAAATCTGATACACATAATAAGTATAAGAAAAGCAAAACATATATACTCTGATAATCACCATTCATTTATCTTGGCGAAGTGTTTTGTTCTTTTTAAGGATTTTTCTGTTCATACGGTCTAATTTAGTGTGACGAATATACCAGAGAACAATAGCACACTTCAAGTAGAAGGGTACATCATAGAAAAAATGTAATTCAAGAGTATGTATGTAAAAGTAGCTTGAAATATTTAAAATTATGTTGAATCACGTCAACATACTTCGACACATCCTCAAAGATCTCCGAGTACATAGTATAAAATTAAATGAAGTTGAAATAATATGAACGATTGATTTACTTCCTTTTAGAAAGAGAGTAATCGTTAGTAAAAGATAAACAAACCGAAGTAATAAGTGTACTAATTAATATAAGGTGTTTATTTCGTGAAAGGAGATAACTGTTCAATAAATAATTTCAATATCTTGCTCAATAGCAATGGGCAGCCGAATTATTTGTGAAAATATTTAACCTTCTCGTTTATGTAAACCTTGACATATAATTATATGAAAACTAGTTTAATACCATCAGCTATTCTGATTTCGTTGAAATGGGATTTAGTTGAATTTAATATATTTCTCTGGTCCAAATATGAACGGCACATTTTATTTGTTTTATTTTTTCATAATCCTATACCTGCCCAGTTCTATATTTATACCAATGGTATATCGCTTGTTATGCTATTTCCTCACAAAATTTTAGTCATATAGATCGAGAATTCACAAAGAAAACGGTGAATCAATCTAATAATCTCATTTGTGGTTGCTTGCAAACATTTGCTACCATGTTCATTTTGAAGGAGAAACAGCGGATATTGTTACACCTGGAATTTTCGAAAATCTCATCATTATCCGAATCCCTAATAGTTTTGTGTCCTCAATTTTTATTTCTTTCGCGACAATCCGTATGATATGTTGAAACCTTCACTTGTGAGGGTTTCAGGTCACGGAAATTAAAACAGCCCATTAGTTATTTTCATATGGGCCACATGAATCTTTCTTACGAGTAGAACACGTCGGGCTACGCTCGGTCCTGGTCAGTGTCCGACATGGGTCAAGTTTTCGGCAGCCCTATCTCGATTTTAGGTTTCAAGTTTTTGACCCGACTTGACCCGATCCGACCCGAGGACGATAGACTCCTGTCAGATAATACAATATATTCGAGTTTTAAGAGACCAAATACTCATTAGTTTGAAGAGTTTTATCCTAAAAATTAATTTCTCAATTCTTTCTTTTTGTTCCTCTCAGTTCGTTGTTGAAAATAAAGAAAATGTTATTGACCTTTTTTTCGTCTTTTATTTTTCGTCGCCGTTAAGTAGTTAGAACAGCGAGATTATGTAATTCAGGGTGTTCAAGAAGTCATGGTCACCTAAGTTTTTCGTTTATCTTTACTATTTAATTTAATTTCATCACCTTATCTTTTTTGAATGATAGGTGAGTGCATCAATTTCTTTTTTCATAGGAACGAATTTTATAAGTATTGTTCTAGGATATTGTCTTTTAGCGAAATACAAAAATATTGACTTCTATTTTCAGGAAAATAACGGATGCAGCACATTGTATTTTAATTTTCATTTGCTTAATGCATTGTATTAAAAAAACCAAAATATACCAGAAGATAGAGTGTAAAGCTATATAATTTACGTATGACTGTTTATTTCACATTTGCGTTTTTCGTTTCCAAAATGAACAAAATTTTGAGCAATCGAATTTGGACGGTGTGTAAAAGATGTTTTGTTTTGGTGCAAAATGAGTTCGATTTTTGTTATTTCGTGTTTTCATGAACCTATATGCTTTATTTAAGAAAGAAACAGGATATACTACAAGATTCAGTGTAAAAATCTCTACAATTTACAAAGAACAAGTTATTTATTCCCTCGACTGTAAGGAGGGTCATATGAAAAAAAATAGTTTGCTTGTTTGCTTGTCGTCGTGGTCAAAGATCAAAAAAACTTGTTTTCAAGAAAATAACGATTTCTTATAAAGTTTGACCAAAGGTAATTGGGGTCGGGGAATCGATTGGCACGATTAATTTTTTAGTTTTCTGACCCAAAAAATAATTTTTTTTTTACCATAGATGTTTTTTTAACCCCAAAAAATTGTCTTTTTACCAAAAAAGTTTTTTTGACCCCAGATTTCGAACCAATCGGAAATGTTGGTGACTAGATTTCATCAGATCATGTTTTTTGACCCTAGGTTTCTAACCAATCAGAATTGTTGGGGGCTCGGTGTCACTAGATCATGTTCCCTCGACTGAAGGGAGGTCATATGTAAAAACTAAAATGCGTTCGTTTTCTGGTATTCGGGTCAAAGGAACATTATGTTTATATGTCCTCAGGTTTTCGATCAAGCAGATTTCTTTGCGACCAGCTTTTACCGGAGCATGTTCCATGGTGTGTAACGAACACCATTGTTTATTGTGGTGATATCTGAATTGATCAATTGATGTTAAAAATGTATAAGGTTTGATAGTTTTCGTTAAAAACAGATGTTTTGTTACAAACTGAGGATTTCCTCATGGTGGGTGATGAACAGCATTGCGTGTTCTTTTTTCCCTTTTATCCCTTCGGCTGAAGGAAGGGTGATATGAAAAAAAAAATAAAATGCGTTTGCCTATGTGTGTGTGTGTGTCGCAGATCAAAAGACCACAAAGACTTCAAAGTACCATTATAAAGTTTGACCAAAGGTTTTCGGGATCGCGGAATCAAATGGGACTATTAGTTTTTCAATTTTTTTGAAGTAATTTTTTTTGCTGAAACAAGGCTTTTTTAAGAAAAAAATTTCTTTTTTAGAAAGTTTGATCAAAGGACATCAGAGTAGAGGAATCGATTGGTGATGTCAGTTTCTTAAAATATTTTTCAGATTAATTTTTTTACACAAAGGAAAGGTTTTTACAAAAAAATTTTCTTTACTTATAAAGTTTGACCAAAAGCTGTCGGGGTGAAGAAATCGAATGGCATTATTAGTTTTTCAAGATTTCCAAATGATTTTTTTAGGTCATAAAAGGTTTTTTCTAAGAAATCAATGACTTTTAATAAAGTGTCACTAAAGGCCCTTCGGTCAATGAATGGAATGATATTATTATTTTATCAAAATTTTGAACGGATTTCGCTGACTGAAGGGAGGGCCACATAAAAAGTTATAATGTGTTAGCTTGTTTGATTGATGTCGGGTGTAAGGTCAAACGCTAAAGGATAGTACAATAACGTAAAATTATCTATCTACAGAATAATTACTGCGATCATTTTCAACACGGTACCATAGGTCAGCAATCGCTGTATCCTAATTTTGAACTGATCAGAATCTTTTAGGCTACAGAATCAGCCAATCATGTTTTTAGCTCTCGAGCATTCGAGCAATTAGATCCTTTTGGGCTATGCAGTCCGCCAATCCCGTGTTTAGATCCGTGAACCTCGACCTAGTCAGATTCTTCTAGAGTGATAAGTAAACCCATCGACTTCCTGAACTTAAACGCATCGAGCTAGTCCGAGTTTATATAATTTTGTGGAAATGGATATTACAGCTAAGCCTAGGTCTTTTGAGACGAAAGTATCAGACGAACATATATTGTAGATATCTATCTTCGAGCGAGTTAGGTTGTCGAAGTTTTAAATTCATATCGGCTGGGATGATTAAGATAGGATTTCTGTAGATCACGTAATTTTAACTGACGAGCGAGCCTTTTTAGGTGGTAAAAAGCTTTTGGATTCAGACTACTTCTATCTTGTACACACCAATGAGTAGTGAAATACCCTCAGTTAATTCATCCCCATATTACTTTGGGATGAAGTTATGACCATTTTACTGGTTTTTCGACCTATGGCACCCTGTCGACAGCACTTCTAAATGAGTGAATTTAGATCTGTAATTATGTCCATAAAGAGATCTTATAAATATTAGTATACGCTGAAACGTTCAGACAAAACGAATGCATCCTTATCGAGATAATGAGTTTTTAAAAAAAACGACTCATTCACGCACGATTATAAAATTTATCATGGAAAACAGTCGTTTTTTAAAAACTCATTATCTCGATAAGGATACATTCGTTTTGTCTGAAAGTTTCAGGGTATTCTAATATTTATTGATAATGTTGTGCATGCTATTTGATAGATATTAGTTCTTTTCATATTCATTTTTAAATGATGTATAAAATAAACTTTTTGTTATTTAGTTGGTTATGAAAATGCTAGAATAAATCTTCTTAGTTATAAAATAATTCGGATATTTTTCGGCTTTGCTGCAGAGCAATAAAATTTAAATTGTATATTACTTTATTTAATGATATATTCATGAATAATACAACCGGAAATGATATCGAGAGCACTTTCATTTCCCATCATTCCAGTTAAACACTTTAATTCATCTGAATACTCTGTTATCAATTGGCAATATTAAAGCGATACAAAATAAATAAAAAGCACATGGTAACGCTGTTGCTACCATAAAATAAAGAGAAAAATTATATTTCTGAATATTTTTCTCGGTTGTAAGGGATACTTCTTTCAAATATGATTTTCTTGCATAATATTGTACTGAACGATTAATTTTGCGTCAACGATTGATTAAATTAGAATAAATGGTATTATTTATATTATTCTGATGCTCAACATTACTACCGCAATATATTTATTTCATAGCATGGTTAATTCTAATACTAATCACATTTTTAAAGTTAGAGCCGAATTTATAGAGGAAAAAAATACCAATAAAATATCAAAATAGGGTTATAACGAGTTGTTTCAGGAAGACAAAAGTATCAGCTTGAGGATAAAAATTCAGTCGAGGGTTAAGCGAGCCAGCCTCGACGAGCGTTATCTTGTATATATATTCAGGTCAAAGATTACGGCCACCGGATCCCGCAGGAAACAAGTGGAAAAATCAACGAATCCTAGAAGAAATAACTGGAAATCGCCGGAAGTGGAAGCAGTATTCAGACCAGAAATTTAATAGATTTTTTCCGATGAATTCCAGTCGATTTTCGTGTTTTCCAGCAGGAACCGGTTGGAAATCACTGGAAAAAATCCGAACATTTCTCGGTCGGAATACTGTTACAATTCTTCCCCCCGATTCCGGTCGGAAAGCACTGGAAATTCATGGATCCGGCCGTTTCCTACCGTATGTCTTCGACCTGGGTACAACTTTTGTGTTTAAATTACCGTGCGATAAATATTCGGCGTTATGAAAATGTCATTATTTTTCTACAATAATCAAGTCTCTTTCTTTCATTTTACATATAAAATAAACTCTCCTTTATGAATTGTAGCGCTTTTCACTCTCTATCTTCTGGTATACTTTGTTTTTTAATGAAATGTATTACGTGAATGAAAATTGAAATACAATATATAGTCGTTCAACTTGCCACATTCGTCATTTTTCTGAAAATAGAAGTCTATTTTTTCATATTTCGCTAAATGACAATATCTTAGAATAATATTTATAAAATTCGTTCATATGAAAAAAAATTTGATGCATTCACCTATCATTCAAAAACAAATAAGGTGATGAAATTAAATTAAATATTAAAGATAAACGAAAAACTTAAACGATCATGACTTTTGGAACACTATGTATAATTTATTCTTGCTCTGTTTTATCTTCTCGTATACACATCAGTTGGGTTCTCTATATCATCAATAAAAGACAGTGTAGTTGCTATACGTTATTGTCTTTTATCGATGAAGAGAAAACAGAATATAAGATCAAAGTATAATGATACATAAGTCTTTGTCTACCTAAGCTTTTTTTGTATACCACAAGCGATCCCAAATACAAAATAAATATTCAAAATGACTTTTGTGCATAAACGTATTCAGACGAATGACACGACCCAATCCGACTCTGCCATGACTCGATCCGATCCGGCTCGAGGTCATTTCCATTTTTCGTGACCCGCTCCAACTCGACCCGTGTCGGACACTAATCCTGGTCAAAACCGAACCCACATCCAACAATCTCATTATCGTCCAGTTCAAGTTTAAAGATTATGCAATCACCGGGTTTAGAAAGTTTTACTAACCTTGTCAGAGTCGAAAAAACTGATGTAGGGGGTGGATAAAAATGTTTTTCTAGGAAAGTGACTTAATAATTTCAAATAGATTAAATTATGAATTTTATATGAAATGAAAGTTGGTCGAAAATGAAATTTATTGTACTAAATAGTAGGAGTTATCAAAACTCTTTCATGTCGAATTAAATAACTTTTCAAGAATTCAGTGCCTTTTTTAAGATAAAAAGTGAAGATACTATTAATTCAAAAAGAAATTTGAACATTTTTCTTGAATATTTTTACATGGTTTGATATCTTGTCGAGCTCTACAAAATTGTATATATTGAAAGTTTTTAAAGCTATTTCCCTATGATAAATTATTCAAAGAAACACCACTTAGAAAATCTTAAAGGCTGTTCAAAAATTCATTATTTTTCATCTCAAAGAAAAAATAATTAGTTTTCCAATAAAATTAATGTTTGTCATTGTTTTTTACAGTAACAAACTGTCTGAAATATACTTATTCGATACAGCTTGAAAAACTGAGTTCGTCAGAAGGATATGAAAATTTTAAAATTTATTTGGGGAAATTTTCATTATTGAATTGTTGATATTGAAGTCGCTACATATTTCAGTATTCAACAAAACAATATTTCATAGCTATACCAAAATCTTTAATCTCAAGAATGGAAAAATGTGAATTTTTCGCTTTGGATTTAAGAATTTTTGTCTAGATCCGAGGGTTTAACCGTTCGAATTTTTTTAATGACTCCTCACCGGTTTTTCACGGCTTTAGTCCTCATTCGTGTCCCAGTTTCTCCCTTTTTCTGGGAACACCGAACTATACCTTCTTGACCGTAGCATTCACATTCTCCAGTCGAGCCTACAGCTATAGTTAAACACAATACTTTACCTTCTATTCCGCATTTCCCCAGCACTAATCTACTAAGCAGATAATATTTACCGAGCATTAAATTTTATACTGAGAAGTTGATTTATTTACTGAGAATTTCGTAGATAATACTGAGAAAAAAATTATACTGAGCATTTACATAAAAATACCGAGAATTTACAATAAAATACTGAGCATTTAATTTGTTCCCATTTAAATTTTACTCAAATCATAATAACACGATTGGAAGCCATTGGAGTACAAAAAATACCCGTCGGAAATAACTTATTCGAGGTTCGATGATATAGTAAGCTTACATTTTCAGCTACATTCAAGCTCTACTAGATAGAGAATTTCTTTCTCTATCTTTTCATACAAAAATTTCTATTTCTCTTTACTTTCTATCTGAAAGTGACGTAATAATTTCAAATAGATTAACCCTTTCACCGCAATTCGGTTTTCTGAGGAAAATAGCTGCAATATATTAATCTTCATGCGTGATCCCGCTCGATAAATGCGTTCATTGATATTTTGTGTATGTGCAGATATTTATTTTTCTTTCTGGTTTTTGTGTCATCACATGATAGATCTTTTATTACATAGGACTGAATAGTTATTCGAGTCTGTCTTTTTCTTTAGTAAACATATTGTGCAGTAACAATGAAATAACAAAGCAAACTTCTAATTTTGTCTCCTACGTTCTTTTCATAGTATTATCTTTCATTCTTTCTTTTCATTCGCATGAAGAGTAAGGATGTATGTCTATAAAGGAAAACAAGGTATAAATTTATCTGCTCAGTTATCAACGTATTATACATGCCTCCGACAGTCCAAAAAGCCGTATCAAAAGGTGGCATTTGAGATGATGTTTGGGGTGTTAGAAGTAAATGCTTGTTTGATTTACAAAGAAAATTATGACACAAGCCGTATGACGATGCTATAGTTTCGTGAAAGTCTTGTACGATCTTTACTTCTTGGCATGCTATGCGAGATTCTAAAACCTGGTTTAAGAGAACGTTCAACAAGCCAAACGAAGCGCAAACTTACTGATCACAAGCTCAAAGAAATGGAAGGATCTGCGTGCGATGGCTGCAGACACTGTGCGGGCTGCTATGAAAAAAACAGAGAACAACAATCAAGAGAAGTGACCTATAGGGCAGCTAAGAAAATAAAAACCTTCTGTCCTGACTATGATAAATTTTTCTGTCTTTAATGCTTTAATCAGAAGCATCATGTTATGGAACAAAACACTTTAAGAATACCAAAGACAGTGCAAATGACAGACTATGTTTAACGTCTCGCCGAAGAAGAAGGCAGAAGAAAGCACTTTTCTATACAATTTCGTCTTAAACTATAGCGTGGCCCACCGGTGGGCCACATCGCGGTGATAGGGTTAAATATTTATCTTAGTTGATTTTATTTTTACTTTTATTTATTAAGATTTGTTTAAAATTTATTTTAGATTTTAAAGAACTTAGCTTAAATAAAAATTTCATATAAAATGTCTATTTAAGAGAGGGTCTACAACACCAGCACCTAAACCGGTTCCCAACAAATTTTAGATTTCGAAATAAGTCAGCTAGGAGTTCAGAGTTTTACGGTTTTGAAACAAAGTCTTCTAATGTTTGAAGAAAAACTTGTTTGGACCCACAATATTGATGTATGAAAAATCACGGATTTTCATACTTTTTGTTTTTGAAATTTTTGGCTAGAAAAAATTGATCAAAGATATTATCCATTCATATCAATAGATAGAACGAAAGATGCGCTACCAAACTACATATTTTATTTATTCACCATACCTGTCATGAAAAAAAAATTCATAATGTTTGTACTTGACAATTTTTGCATACTATAATTTTGTCTTTATTTCTTTTATCAGAACTGGGCAGCTCCGGCTTCGAATTTTCTTTGTTCTGTTTACTCTAAGAACGAGGGTAACATTTGTGTTTTAGATATTTTCCATATGCGTCAATTCGCTTTCTGTACATGTATGTATCAACTATACCTGTCTCTTACTTTCTTTCTTTCTATCGGGTATTTTCCAAGTGTCTTCTCTAGGTTTTTTTCCTTTTTTACTTTAGATGAGAACTTAGGTATATTCCATCTCTTGTCTAAATGTCACATATAAATATCAGCTATCCTTCAGCGAAAAAGACTTGTGTTCGCCTTTGATTGAAAACAAGCTACTTGCACACAAATATTTTATTACATATTAACCAACTGTAGTTTATTTGATCGCATCCTGAATATAACATATTTTTCATTTTCATTAACCATTTGACAAAAATGATATCCGATTCGGACGAACAATCTGATTGCACACTAATTGTTATCGATGATGACATCACCAGCGACGAACCGAACATGGTTTCTGATTCTACTATCAAAGAGCAATCGATTCAGTACGATGATACTAAACTAGTGCCGAATTGTGTGACACACAGAGCTGGGCAGCTTCGACTCCGGAGCCGGCTCTACTTTTTGATGGAGCCGGAGCCGCACTGGAAACGTGGAGCACGGAGCTGGAGCGGAACCGCTCATGAAATATCGTAGTCGGAGCCGGAGTGGAGCTGGTGCCGATAGCTACTTGACGGCTCCGAATTTTCTTCGTTCTGTTTACACCAAGAAAGAGAGTGACATTTGTGTTATAGGTTGTTAACTAACGAATCGATCCAAAACGATCGAAACTAAAAATGTCCGATTATTTTCCAAAACGATCGAAACATATATAGTGAAGGATCATGGAAGAACCAACGAAATATAAATGAAAAGGGAGAACACCTAAATACTATCAAGAGAGATCGTGTGGAAAATAACAAGATGAAAAAGGAGAAAGGAAAAATCCTATATATATATGTCATATGTGTCATCTATATGGTAGAAGAAAAGAAAAGAAAGACGAAAAAAAGATATATGTGAATGACACTAACATAGGTATTTTCCATATATATTAATTCTCTTTGTGTACATGTACGTATCAACTATACCTATCTGTTACTTTCTATCTTTCTATCGGGTATTCTCCAAATGTTTTCTCTTGGTTTTTTCCTTATTTTCTTTATATGACAACTTAAGTATATTCCATCTCTTTTCTAAATGTCTTGTATAAATATCAGCTATCCTTCAGCGAAAAAGACTTGTGCGCGCCTTTGTTTGAAAACAAACTACTTACACATAAATACTTTATTACGTATTAACTGGCTGTAATTTATTTGATCGTATCCTAAATTTAACATATTTTTCATTTTCATTCACCATTTCACAAAAATGATATCCAGTTTGAACGAAGAATATGACTGTACACCAATTGTTATCGATGATAATGTCTTTAGTGATGAATCAAACATGGTTTCTAATTCTACTATCAAAGAGAAATCGATTCACTACGATGTTACTAAACTGGCACCGAATTGCATGGCACAATTCTTCATCAATTACAGCATCGAGAACAAATCGGCTTTGTGTTTACTATGCAAAACCACGGTAAAGAACAGTGGCGATTCAACTTTTAACATTGTGCGTCATGTGAAACGTCACCACCTTGAGGCTTATAATACATGGACAGAGGCAGTGGCTGCGAAAGAAAGAAAATTACAAGCAAAACAACCATCGATCAAAAATAGTATGAACAGTCCTCGCGGCACGAAATACGCAAGTAATCATTCACGACAGATGGAGCTTTCTAAAATGGTAACTAATAGTCTGATTATTGGTCTCTTATTACCACTGTCCATTGTTGAACGATCTGAATTTCTTCGAGCGATGCGAACTGTTGATCCACAATCCGTCGTCCCATCTGGACGGTCTATATGTCGTGATGTTTTACCAAAGACTGTTAAAATAGTTGAAAGTGAATTGAAGCGTATTTGCAAATCAGGTCGTTTTGTTTCACTGACACTTGATTCCTGGTATGACAGAAAAATGCGATGTTTTTATGGAATTACGATTCACCTAATTGGACAATGTCTACTCGAATCGTATCTATTGCCATTCAAGTATCTTTCAGGTACATTTTAAAAAGTCTGTACTCAAATTTTCTTTTTCTGTTTTATGTGCTGAAGACCTGACATAAATTTTCATTTTTCTACATCAAACATAGACTGTTAAACTGACATGAAAATCAGTTATGAGACCTAGATTTCTTAAGCAATTTTTCGAGTAACAATCACTTTCAGGAATGAAGCATATCATATAATATTCAACAACCTGATTAAGAATTATCACTTCAAATACTTACTAACTGCGTGTACGAACAGTAAAGTTTTGTCAGTTCTTTGTTTAATCCATAAATTTGACTTTTTTTACTATTCCCTAGACTAAAAGGCTAGGGTCTGCAGAACATAAATTCACCTGTGTCTGTCTGTCTGTCTGTCGGTAACGCCACATAGTACAAATGACCATTTAACAACTATGGTTCAAATGTCCATAGTGACTATCGTAAAAATAATTAAAATTATAACTGCTATGGCTAAAGTACTCACAGTAACTATAATGTAAAAGCCCATTATATCAATGGTACAAATGACCAAATAATAGCTATGAGGAAAATGACTACTTCATTAAAATGTTCATAGTAACCCTAGTACAGATGATCAAATAATAAGTATAGTCTTGATGCCTATTGCCTAGACTGAAACGGTAGCGTCTAGAAAACGAAATTCACCTGTATCTGTCGGTCGGTCTGTCTGTTCGTCTATCGTTAACTCACTCAAAATGACCATTCAACAACTACGGTACAAATCACCACTTATTAAGTATGGTATAAATCACCATTTAATAACTATGTTTAAAATGACCACAATAAATATGGTTATAATGACCATAATAACTATGATTAAAATGACTATGGTAACTATAGTTAAAATGAACATGGTAACTATGATTCAAATGACCACTTTATAAAGTATGGCACAAATGACCATTGGAAACTATGGTTCGAATATTGTCTGGATAAATATAAAGAAGACTGTTACAATCATCTAGTTACTATGACTTGAATTAATCTACCAGTATTGATTAAAAATGACGATCATTGTTTAATTATTTATTTTGATTGGATTGTTGTTTAATGTTGCATCAATAACTAGATGCTTTATCAATAAAAATTAGAATTTTATAAGCGAGTGTGAACATAAAATTATAATAAATAAAAATCATATTCTTTGAATAATGTGACCAAGTTTTTTCGAATAGAAATAGCACTTGAATAGTATAATTATCAAAATTCGCATTGTTGTTTACAATGTCATTGTAGTTCACGATAAAATATGAAAACGTTTTATGTACAAGAGTAGCAGCCAAACAGTCATATACATAGCAATTAATAATATCGGATGCAAAGGGTTTTCGTATTTGAGTAGTATTTTTCTCACGATTGGGCATCGATATCGATATCCATACCCAACCTGACTGTCGATCAGTATTTCGATGCCTCGAATTATATTTTCGACGCCCATCGAACGTTCAAGTCGACTGTTAGAAGTGACATTTTCCGATTGGTCGATCACGTGGAGATGGGTCATTTGGATAGCTCATTTTAATTCTTCCTTGAAAATCTCGGAATTTTTTTCGATCGGTTCATACCTATCGAAACGGAATAACCCATCGCCGTGTGCTCGATCCATCGGAAAATGTCACTTCGAAGGCTCGATTTGAACGTTCGATGGGCATCGGAGAACTCTTCGAAACGTTTTTCGAGGGCTCGGAAAAAGGTTAGAAAGAAAATATTTCGGCATATGCACGCCTATATATCGAGCCCTCAATGTCTATCGAACATATATACAGAATAGGAGGAGAATTAGATTCGAACATATGTGCTTACAATTATCAACTATGCATTGACGAGTTGATCTAAACATATCTTGATCTTCTAACTATAGAAAAATGTTTTATCAATATAGCCACTACGCGATATTTCTTTTCTTTTTCTTTATGTTTCGAGTCTTGCTTTTCATAAATATAACTTCTTTCTCATACTCTCATTTAGTCAGATGACAATCATTATTTTCTAAAATACTTTTTGCAACTCAACATTTATAATTTAACATTAACAAAATATTGTGGAACTGCTTTGAGAAAGAGATACGAAGAGTACATGTTCATATAATAATGGTAAGGATTGATTAATGACAAAAAAATAAAGATTAGTTAATATAGATCTGTCTATAATCGATAATTATAGAACTCGCTGAGAACACTATTTTTCTGGAAACTGTATAATATTATCTTTTTTTGGACTGATCAATCATTGATAATAGCGAATATTAATTGACTTCCAAGCTATTCATATCTCAAATGCAAGCGAATTCTAAGATAGTAATGTAAAAAAGTTCAAAGATTTTCAATCCATTTGATTAGAATTTTTACGTATGTAGCTTAAAATTCATGAGACAATCAAGTGCAGATCTGACTTTGAGATTGTCAGCTATCGTATCCAAGCATCAACGATTTTCCTAACGACATCTTTATAGTTGATCTTTGACAATTTTACTAAGCTTCTATTGCACACAAAGGAACGAGTGATGGAATAGTGCACTTAGATGTGTTTCTTTCACCGTGTACTCACTATTTCGATAGAATCGGGGTGCTCGAAAGAAAGCCAGATGAGCGAAAAGAAGAGACAACTTTTCAATTCTTTCAGAATGTTTTCACGCTTGCAGAAATTTGAGCGCTCATAGAAAATCGACTGTTCGAATAGCCAGTATCGAGGGTCTCGAAAGTATAGATGACCAACGGTTAGATTTTTCGAGAGGTGCGCATTATGACAGAGCCAAAAAAATTTGATCGAAATGAGTCTCGAGCACTCGCCGTGCCTATCGAAGGCCTTTTTAGATCTACTTAGATATGAAAAATGCTTTTAGAAAGGCAGTTTAAACGCAAACAAAGAATCATATGAAATTATTTAAAGAATATGATTTCTGTTTTTCATATTTGATGTCGAAACTCATTTGTAAAATTCTAAATTATTGATAAAGTACCTAGTTACTGATACAACATTGAATAACAATCCAGTCAAAACAAATAATAAAACAATGATGGTCATTTTTAACCAGTACTGGTGGATTAATTTAAATCATAATGACGCAGTGATATTTATGATATTCTGTACAACTGTTGCAACTATAGTTACTAGATCAGCACTATAACCAAGTTATTCTGTTACACGCAAACAAACATATTGAATCCTTGTTCACGTCTATGATCAATTATATGGATATCTCTGTTGTGTCAGTCTAGGGCCAAGTTAATCGACAGTCGATGAACATTACTTGTTTGATAATTTAACACAAAAATAGTGAAGCATTGACATTTTTTTTTACTACACATTACTAAGATCTATATAATACATGCCATTTTATTCTTATTTTTTTTGCAAATAAGATCGCTGCTCAAGTACATTCATAAAAACATATCACGTATTTCTGTTTAGGAAGTCATACTGGTGAGAGATTACTGAATGAATGCGAAACAATTACGGTGCAATATGGCATTGAAGAAAAAGTTGTGCGACTAATTACAGACAATGCCAGTATTAATATCAAAGCCTTTGGTGCTCTTAGCATACTAGGATTCGAACCATACTTTGAAGAGTCTTCAGATGAGCATTCTCATGAACGAAATGAGAAGAAGGAGCTTAGGAGTGACAAAGAGACAATTTCTAATGAAATTGACCGTTAGGATGATATATTACTTGTGACTAGAGAACTTCTAAGATTGCCATGTTATATTCAAACATTACAACTAATGCCGATGCCAAAAGTAAATGGTGAAAACTCTGAGAGAAATATCTCCCGAACGATGTAGACAGCGACCTACGGTTTTCATCAATCGAAAGAGGAGAAGTGGGGGCGTCTTTTTGAGGGTGATGTATAGGACGAAATCCTTTTATAACTAATCATATTCGAGGAACATGCAAAAGAACCCATGAAAATGACCTACCAGCTAGATGAAATTTTGATTTGAGCTATGGTTTAGATAGAGAAATGTGAGATCTATAATTCCAGACACAATGCGCTTTCTTACTTTTTACTACATTTTCTTCGAAATCTCAAGCTACCTTGATAAAAAGTGTAAAAACTTAGTAAAAAACTACCGAAAATTCCTATGATTTGCGCATGGAAGTACATTATCCCATTTGCGCAACGTTTGAATGTAATAAAACAACCATTTGCATTGTATGTGAAACTATAGATCTCAAGTCCCTCTATCTAAATCAAAAGTCAAAATCAAACTTTCATTTAGGTGGTAGGTCATTTTCATGGGTTCTTTTGCATGTTCCTCGAATATGATTAGTTATAAAAGGATTTCGTCCTATACATCACCCTCAAAAAGACGCCCCCACTTCTCCTCTTTCGATTGATGAAAACCGTAGGTCGCTATCTACATCGTTCGGGAGATATTTCTCTCAGAGTTTTCACCATTTACTTTTGGCGTCGACATTAGTATTTCTATGGCGAAAAGTTTGTTGGAACATGATGCATATCTTATTAAAACACTAAGAAGTAATCGTGGTGGATCGGAAACGAAGTTCTTCAGAAAAATCTTAGCCGTGATGAAGTTTATGGGATCTAGTATACTTAGGTCAGACCAAAACATCGTGTAACGTTAAATAAAGATGTACAGATAAGGAGATATTTTTAGTTTTATATTATCAAATGATGAGGATAGTTGTCAGTATTATTTATGCCGAGACCAATCATTTCTAACAATTTGTTAAAAGTTTTTTTGAAGTCTTTTTCGAAAAAAATTTCAGGTTTCTTCGAAACCGCATGAATTAATCGTTTTCGATTTCTTTTAAAAATTCAGCAAAATTTTGTTCGATCACGTCAGTTGGGTTCTAGCATCACTAGAAATAGGTCATAGATTTTTTTAGGGTACGTCAGTCATAAGTCACTTGATACTAGCTGGCTTATTGAGGACAAATCAACTAACATTATTGTACATGAAAACAGGTTTTAATCAAAACTTTCTGTGATGTATTCTTTAAATGAAATAATTCTGAATGTAGATAGAGACAAGATCATAGAGTACAAATACTATATCGCAAATTGTTTGAAGCCCTTTTTTAGTGGAATATGAAAACAAATAGAGATATCAGGTTCAAAATGCGCAAAAATGCTTCGTGATCATTGATGGCTTCATACTCATCCAGTATTATTAATTACTTGACAGAAGAAAATATCAATATAATGTCTTACTCACCTTATTCCTCAGAGCTGATACTATATAATTCCTGACTAACTAATTTTATCAAACGTAGTTTAAGTAATTAAAGAAGTGAAACTTCGTTAGCTCACGCGATTTCCAAGATACCTGAAATTTTTTTCGAAAAAGACTTCAAAAAAACTTTTAACAAATTGTTAGAAATGATTGGTCTCGGCATAAATAATACTGACAACTATCCTCAACATTTGATGAAATAAAACTAAAAATATCTCCTTATCTTTATATTTTTATTTGTTGTTGTACGAACTTTTGGTCAGACCTAAGTAAAGACGGCATAAAATAGATTATGCGGAAAGATAAACAAGATGTCTTGATTATATCTATAAGACTCGCATTAAGCAAGTGTAGTAGACAGTGGGAAAACAAATTTTCACAATGAGCACATCATGAAGCCTCAAGTTGTATTAGATTATAACGAAGTAAGACAAGGTACTGATTTATCTGATCAATTATCACCATATTACACATGTCTCAGGAAGCCAATAAAATGGTACAGAAACATGGGATCTGAATTGATTTTTGGAACGGCAATAGTAAATAACTATTTAATATACAAAGAAAACTATATCACAAACAAAATAACCATTCTGCAGTTTCGCTGAAGTCTCGTCGGATCTTTACTTCTTGACATGCTATTCGAAAAACTAAAGTCGCAGCGGAGATAAAAGTCAACAGACCAAACGAAGCGCAAACTCGCTAATCACAAGCCCGACGAGAAAGAAGGATCTATGCAATGTCTAAAGATGCTGTGCTGGTTACTACGAGAAAATCAGGCAACAGGAATCAAGAGAAGTGAGCCTGACAACAGCAAAAAAAATAAAAATCTTCTGTTCTAATTGTGAAAACTTTTTTGTCTGGACTATTTTAACTAGAAATATTTCGCTATACAATAAAAAATTCAATAAACACCTGACGAGGGAACCTTTCCAACTGATACACTCCGTTTAAGCTCATACTTTGCTCATAGGTAGGGCTTATAGTGTAGATAAGAGCCTTAAAGGGGTTCGTCCCCATAGCCTGTTGTTGTTGTTGAGATATTGCGTTTTTAAGATATTGAGATTACTCACTGCCGTGGTTTCCCTCAGGGACATCAGAAAAACTCATTTTCGAATTTCGACTTGAAACTTTGTATAGAGAGAGGCCTCAGCGAGAGCGGTTTAATGTGAACGTTTCAGATCTATTCCTTGTTCCTATCCTACGATACGGCTATAATAACCGAGTATCATTTGCAAAGGCGAGTTTTGGTGTTCTTATTTGCGACTAGGAGCATCCAGCAAAGTTGAAACTTCCACACTAAATCGTCCTTGTTCAGACTTCTCTCTATACAAAGTTTCAAGTCGAAATTCGAAAATGAGTTTTTCTGATGTCCCTGAGGGAAACCACGGCAGTGAGTAATCTCAATATCTTAAAAACGCAATATCTCAACAACAACAACAGGCTATGGGGACGAACCCCTTTAAGGCTCTTATCTACACTATAAGCCCTACCTATGAGCAAAGTATGAGCTTAAACGGAATGTATCAGTTGGAAAGGCTCCCTCGTAAGACAAAGTAAAATATACATACTATATATGACACTACCTAAGAAAAATGAAAAAGACAGTGTTTTTCTAATCAGTTTCTTCTTAAAATATACTGAGATCCATCGGTGGGTCTCATCGGGTCGAATGTGTTAAACTCTTTTACAAGGCATTATTGATTGCCCGCCACTCTTTTTGAACTGACCTAAGTAAAATTTCGTTTTGTTTAACTGGATTTCAGAAGTACTTAAGCGTTTAGTATGATCTGATAAAGCAGCTACACTTTCATGAGGGGTATATTTCAACAAATATGGATGTCTAGCATTGTGATCGACATGATCCTAGACTCAGAAGTGCACAAAACTATTTAACCCTTTGAGAACGGGTAGGCCAAAAATGGTCCACCTATTTTTCAGTAAAGAAAAAAGTGTTTAGTTCATGTTAAACGACTAAGTATGTAAGGTCATTAAGGTCATAAATAACTGCATGTGTCATCTCATACTTTTCTTTTCTTTCTTTCCTTCTCTCATATAAATTCTTTTCAAATATCCTTTGTTCTTGGTGCTAAGATAGAATGACGTCATAATTTCTCTCTTCTCCTCTGATCTTTTGTTTTTTGAGAATATTCTCATTCTCTATTGAGTATATATATATATATATATACTCCCATTGTCATTGACGAATTTGCGTTGTTCTTGAATTTGCAAAGGATATCATTTCTTTATATCGTTTTTACAATTAAAACTAACCAAATGGAATTCTATGGAAATAATGAAGTCGATGACGAGTCTTATGATTCAGATGTCAGTGATGATACCAGAAAGAGTGACTTCGATTTTGATTACGATGAACTAGCCGATAAGTTCGATGAGGTCGAACTTTCGGATGAAGATATGGACGTATATACAGAGGAGATGAATTTAATGAATGAAAGTTATGTCATAGATGGTAGCTTTACCTCAATCTCTCTCAAAGAACCAAGTCCAATCGCAGTCTTTCGAACCTTTTTTACTGAAGAAATTTTAAATCTGATCACTGACCAAACAAAGATTTATGGAAAAGGAAAGAAACAAAATAATAGTCAAAGAAAAACCAGTAACTGGAAGGATGTGAGCAAAAAAGAGATTGAATCGTTTCTCGAATTAATTATCCTAATGGGTATCAATGACTTGCCGAATATAAAACTTTATTGGAGTAAGGATATGGTATTCCATAATACATTTATCAGTTCGATCATTTCACGAGCTCGTTTTCTTGAAATCTTTTATAATTTACATTTGGCTAATAGCTCATTGGAACCAGAACGAGAACCTAAAGATTGCAGAAAAATTTCCAAAGTTAAGAATTTTACTGAAATTTTACAGAGAAATTTCCAAAGAAATTATAACTTTGGCCGCTATGGTACAATCGACGAAAGTATGATAAAATTCAATGGAAGATCAAGCCTCAAGCAATATTCACCTCTGCAACCAATAAAAAGAGGTTGTAAAGTTTGGTGTTTATATGATCCAATCACTGGTTATTTATTCAACTATCAAATTTATTTAGGAAAAGAGGAAACAAGTGGAACAGAAATACCTTTGGGCGAACGTGTTGTTTTCGATCTTATATCTGGTCATAATTTCCAAGAAAAACATCTATATTTCGATAACTTTTTCACTTCTCTCACATTATTAGAAAAGCTAAAGCTACAGAACATAAAAACCTGTTGAACTATCAGACCAGATTGGGCAGCCATTCAGTCGGGTTTTGCCAAGAAGAATAAAATGGAAAGAGTTGATTGCAAGTCAATGATTACATCGAACAGCATTGTCTTCATATGGATGGACACCAAACACGTTTTTTTGGCTTCAAATTATCAAAAAGACAATGAAACTGTTCAGATTTCCCGTCGTTTGAAAAATGGTCAATATATTGCAATTACCTGTCCGAAAGCAATGAAAGATTACAATCAGTTTTCACATGGAGTTGATCGACTTAGTCAAAGAATATCGTGCTACAACCTCGATCGCAAGTCTAAAAGAAACTAGCTACGAATGTTTGTTTATTTTCTGAATGCATCTATTTTCAACTCATTCATTTTTTATAATCAGTTAGCTCAGGATAAGTTAACATACTTGAACTACATAGTTTTAGTGGCGAAGTCTCTCTGTTCTGATAGTGAAAGAATAAATCGTGGAAGACCTCCTTCCGAAAAGAAGTCTAAACTAGCACCAAAAACCGTCCTTAATTTTGATAATGAAATGCATTTGCCTGTAAAAGTAAAAAGAAGAAGATGTGCTTATTGTAGCACCAAGGAAACAAATGTTCGAACCAGCATCGAGTGATTTACTTGCAAATTGCCATATTGTTTGAAAGATGAAAAAAATTGTTTTTTCGATTATCATATCAATTTTTTGTAGCCACTTTGAGTGAAAATAAAATAAAAAGGTTGAAAAATGCTTTTTCTCTATTAAAAAATTCCGTCCTCAAAGGGTTAACTACCGTTCAGGTTATCTAGATTGTATTGAGGACAAAATAATAGGCAACATATTCAAGCAATCGTTAATAAATATCACTTTTTTGCCAAATCGATTTTAATCAACAGCATAAGATTTTAATCAAAAAAATATTTTAAAATCAGTTTAATCAATTTAATTAGTTAAACGAAAAAAATCCGATTTCTGACGTTTCCCCCTTGCAAAATTAGAGGTGGGTACTTTAAGCTTAAACTTTAAGGTTAAAGTTCTCGCTTTAGCACTTTCACTTTAAGAAATTGAAAGTTAAAGCGTTTCTGTCATCCCTAAAAAACGACCATGATCAACTGTTCTGTCCTCATGTATCCATTTTGCTGAGCTACATAGGTCCTCACCTGGCTACCTTGAAGGAGGCGTTTAAGTTGCCATTCCCCTACTCTAGGGGGCTAGTTGGGTTTTCATTGTGCTATACCATAATGATACACATAGATCCTAAAGCACTGCCATATGGAGGTACTGATGGGCCCCAAAGCACTGTTATATACGGACATTCATAGGCTCTAAAATGCTATCATAGCAGGGCACCCATAGGTCAGAAAGTACTATCGTATGGAGATATCCATACGTTTTAAAGGGCTATTGGAGATAAGGCTATTGGTTCCACTATCTGATGATTCGATATTTGCTCGTAGTCGTGTTAGATTTTGCAAGGACTATTAAGTGTAACTGACTCAAATGTTCCAAGAATACTCATCACTAAGGATGCAGTAAGTGATGCTGAATGTTATAAAAAATAGTATGGTAGAGGATTGCGGGATAGGTATGAATCTGACATTTCCTTTGGGTAGGAAGAGGCATCTCTTTTCTTTGCTTGCCTTGAGCGAGCTGTGTGATGGAGTGGTTTTGCTTCCCAGTTGCTATTGTGTCGCGTGAGGCGCACTTCGAAGCTTCAGAAAATTTTGAGTTTCTCTTTAAGCAAAAAACGATTCAATATTATGCCCACGATAGAGTCATAGTTCGGAAGAGATGGTGCACTGACTGACAGCATGACCAGCTATTGTAAAATGGTCTTGGCCGACGGCTATCATCTAAGCGAGCCGAAATGAAGATGTCACACGGTGACTTGCTAGGGAACATATCGCACAATCGGATCGCTTTCGAGCCAAGAATAGGCACCTCTTGTAGAGCTGAGTGAACTATGTCCAATCTTGAAAAGAGATTAGGTCTGTGGCCTATTTTCGAGGAAATCGATTGTGTGCAGTTTTATAGCTAGATATTTTGAAGATATACCAATTATTTTGTATCGAAATGATCTTGAATATTGATAAACTCTTTAAAATTTGTGGAACTTTTAATTCTAAGCATTTTCATAGAAAAAATGTTTTGAAAACGCTTTTGTGTTGACGGAGATAGACTGAAATACTCTAGCGAGTGAAAATTTGACCTTTATTACCTTAAATATTTTGAGCCTATCTCCGCCAACACAAAAGCGTTTTTAAAAAGGTTTTTTTATGAAAATGCTTAAAATGAAAAGCTTTACAAATGCTGAAGATTTTATGCATATTGAAGATCATTTCTATATAAAATAGTTGACATAAGTTCAAAATATCTAGCTGTAAAACTACACACACTTCATCTTCTTGAAAATAGGGCAGAGACCTGATTCCTTTTCAGCATTCTACATAGTACACTCAGCTCTACAAGAGACACCTATTCTTGGCTCGAAAGTGATTCAACTGAAAAGTATGTTTCCTTGTTAGTGAGTCCCATTATAGAAGAGTTGTTTTATGACCTAAGCTATAAGAATAGAATTTGTTTAGTAGAAACTCTAAACCCATTCTGAAACCATTTACACGAACTTTTAGGCCTCCAAAACAGTTTGGGCAACCTACAAGCAGTAGTGAACATACATTTCTGGAACCAAAACATTCGGAAATTCTTGGATTTTCTAAGTTACTGATTTTGCCATCCTAAAACTGTTATCGAATACCCTTAATTTGCTGTTCAAAACCGCATTCGTATTTTTTGGAAACGGTAATGGTATCATGGGAAGCCAATATGGCCACGGTCCTAGATTGCAACTCGAACAAGTATGTGAAAATCTCTTTTCGGTTTCCCAAGTGTTTTATAGAAAAGTATTATGCCTTATCAGCCTGCTGAATCTCAGAAAAGTACAATGGAAAATCGAATCTCATTTCCGAAATTTTGTTTAACAATCTTATCAGTTTTCAGGATATTTCAAAGTCTTCGGCGTATTCTAAAGACTTTCTTAATGAGAATCGATGTGGTTTTGGAAGAAGCTGTTAGCGCAATCCCTGCGGGATTAAGATGTGAAAAACGGTTTACATATTGTTGCTAATTTCCTAAAAACTCATCTTTTCATGTGCACCTGGGTATGCGTCCGCATTATTCCTTACTCTAGAAGATCAAACTTCAACAAGGAGACATTTCATAGATATTTTAACCAGATTTGAGTTATACATGACCTCTGATAGTATCCTGAAACTGTCCGTAATAATACATAATAATTTCTAGATTGTGTTTCTTACCTCCTGTGATGGTTCCGAGATTGTGCCTGTCACGGTCTGTGATGGGTAATTAATTAATTCAGATGTTGGTCACGGTCTTCGATGGATAATTAACTAATTAGACACCAATTAACTAATTAGTTACAATGCCAATCATGGTCTGGGCAAAGTGTGTTCAAAGGACGGGGGCGTATAAGATCACGAATCGGCCCATCCTTGAATTCATCGAAGATCCATATGGAACGA
>JAJEKB010019738.1:102582-116217 GCA_022393335.1 Macrotrachela quadricornifera
ACTTGAATACTTGAATAGTTGAATACTTGAATACTTGAATAGTTGAAGTGATAGTTGAATACTTGAATACTTGAATAGTTGAAGTGATAGTTGAATACTTGAATACTTGAATAGTTGAAGTGATAGTTGAATACTTGAATTCAACTTTCAAGTTTGACACTACTGCACTTCCACTTACTAGGTAAGTGGTAAGTGTTTTCATGATCGAAAATTTCTCTATATAACGCTAATAAATGATTATGTTAGTCGTTGTTTATTTGTTGTGACATCATAATCCTCACCACTTACCACTTACTAGTAAGTGGTAAGTGGTACCACCTACCACTTACCTGGTAGGTGGTAAGTGATACCACTTACCACTTACTTGGCAGGTGGTAAGTGGAACCACTTACCACTTACCAGGTAAGCAGTAAGTAGTACTTACCAAGTAAGTGGTAAGTAGTAAGTGGTTTGTATTTAACTGAAGGCAAGCCGTTTATATACAATTTACAACGTTATGATAAACCTTTCGTGGTTTTCTCTTGACTGATTAGATTTATCGTGTTTTTCTTGAAGTCGCTCAGATTTTATTATTTGAAGCAATCTATAACTTGTCAACTACTATGTAGTGGTAACCTCCACAAGTTCCCAAAAGCCAAGATGAAGTATCTCTTATGATTCTGAAGCTTATCTAAGAATGATTTCTTCACCTTTTCGAGACCATCCAGAAGTGAAACATATAACTGTTCAGGATCTATCAAGACCACGCGTGCCACATTTATTACCATCTCTAGTTTCACGTGGAGAAATGACAGTAAGCGTTAGAGAGATAAGTTTTTCTATGTGGCAGCAAAAGTGCTGAGTTGGTGTTGATTATCAAGCGTTCCATCATAATCTTCATTACTTGCCACGCATTAGTAGGTGGTAAGTGATTTATTTTTAAATGAATGTAGGACATACATGTCAGATTACTGATGAACTATTAGAAATCTGTCGCAGGTATTTTTCGATGGATTAAGCCATGATGTGTCATTTTATTAGCTACTTGGAAAGTCTTAATAATCCTTGATGTCAGTGATCTATCACCAATGGTGTTGAAGCTACGAAAGACCCAGACAGAACGCAAAACACGCTGGAAAGTCTCTAGAGATTTTAAAACCATATGAGGTATTACATTTCAAAATATGTCTGGAAAGCTGATGTTTTTTAATAGTACTATTAATATGTGAGTGTAGATTTTCCATTCTTGTCTCCGTTAATTAGAAACTATCGAGTTTTTTGCGCAAGTGAACAGTGATGAAAAGTATTATACAACAATTTACTGTAACTAATCGATCTATGATTTATACTTTAATCTCGAAAATTTTTATGAAGTTGTTAAATGGCGAAAATTGACTTTTTTAAAACCTAATTTATACGAAGTTGAAGAGCTTTGTTTGTAATTTTTGTTGATTCAACCTTATTGTTTTTCAATACGGTGATAGTTATCGGTAATTTAAGTGAATTGAGCAAAGCAAGTAAAGTCTGAAGCGACTGTAGCTTGTTGTACATATAGATCAATTAAGGCCCTCCCCCCTCTAAATTTTTTTCCCAGAACACTCAATCTTACTGAAATTTTTATTGAATACGTATCTCGCCATTGATAGTTCTCAGTAAAAATTTGAGCTCATAATACTGAGTTTTTCGCGAGTTATTGTAACATCAAGGGTCAAAAAGTAGGTGTCCGTGTGTCAAAGATGTTGTTATCGATTTTAATGATACAGACCTCGAGATGGCGTCAAAATGTAGAGAAGACCTACCCCTACAACCTAACAAAGCTGGATTTTTGAAAAAAAATATTTTAATTTTTTAGACAGTTTTTTCGTAAAACCTAGACTAAGTTTTTAGAAAACTCGAGTTTTTGTAGACAAATAAATTGAAAACAAAAATCCCAGCTTTGTTAGGTCGTAGCACTGATATTTACCTTCATTTTAAAACCTTCTCGAGCTTTCTAACATTTAAAAGGACGAAGAAATCTTTGACATACAGTCAACTAAAACGAAAAAAACGGTTTCTAGAAAAACGCAAAAAAAAATTTTTTCTTCGATTATCGCAATTTTTGTTTAAAAATGGTAGTGAATAAACAAGAAGGCAGTTTATTATAGGTTATTGACTATGGCGGATCGGATGGGCGCATAGAGAGATATGTATGACGTATTTTTTTACGTGCTCAAATAACTTCAGTAACTCAAGTTTTCGAAAAAATTTTTTTTGAAGCAGGAGTCTTCAGAGAAACCGTTGTAAAACCCTCAAAAACCATCGAAAAACCAATAAAGTATAGTGCATTCGAAAGTAGAGATGATGGGCTATCTAACTATGTATAAATCTGAAATCGATATTTTTGTCAAAAATTCCTTTTTTTTTAGAGGGAGGGCATTAAAAGGAGTAAATAGCGTTTGGAGATGAATAAAACTCATATTTGTTGGAGAAGAGAACAAATCATGCTATTAATATATATTTATAGAAATTGATATTTAGAAGGATAAAAGTATACTTCACCGGAAGTGCAGAATTTGCTGCAGCTTTCCCAGCAGCACGTATCGAAGTCTGAAAAATTTCTTTAGCTACATAATGCTTAAAATTTCGTGTTTTCGCTTTACTTTTCAAAACTTTTCCGAAAAAACATTTTTTCTGCAGTGGCACTGCAACCTGTAGGTATTGCACCTCTGATATTTTATCATTACTATACGGAAAAAGGGATTCAGACTAGATGTTGCAAACGTGAAATACTAAACTCAAATAAAAAATATCGATGAAGGTTTTAAAATTTTAATTAACTAACATAATAGAACTTAATAAGAAGAGTAGTGATAAGTTGTAAAGAGTGTCAAAAGTCTATCAAATAAAATACAATAGATCTTAATAAACATAATCATTATATTTATTTTCTTCTCAAGGAATGTTGACTCTCAATTAAACACACCTCCTTCCAATATTTAACATTATTTCAAGTAAACGCAAGTAGGACAAACATGGGAAGAAATAACTAATTTAATGTGACGCAATACAATTAATTGTGAGCTTACTAATATGGAATGTTCATATTTTCAGTGTATTGAATATATCATATTATGTATATAACAGTTTGCATCATCTAAATCATTATCTTTCATAAATTCTAAGATTAAGGACATTGGAAGATGGCGTTTGTAACATGTATTCAATAATGATGTTATGGATGCATTATAGATGAATAATAAAAACGATTTCGATAGATTATAAATGATGAAAAATTGAGCTATTGAATATGATAGATTTGAGGCAACTTGGTATTTAATAAGCATCTATTTTTGAAAACACTGCGAATCGTTCGTTTGCAAAGAGCAATAAAAGTCGAAAATTTGATTGTTTCTCTACCATTACTTATTCAATTTTTACTAACAGGAATAAGTTTTATTAATTTTTCGTGTTCAGTCTTCCTCAATGAACGTTACGTATAGGAAAAAAGATTGTTATACCCACCAGAAAAGAGTAAGTAAAAAACAATTTAAGCAATTTGTTAGCGAACAACTAAACAGTTTGGTACCGAGGATTTATTTTTTCTTATTGTAGATTAATCGGGGGGAAAATATTTGCACTGTCTAAATAGACAGATGCCGGATGTGTCATCTTATGCTTCCATAGTTTGATATGATTGTGTCACCCTTCTTAAACATATTTCGTTGACAAGGCTGTCTTCAAGAAAGACAAACCGCAAATGAATAAGTGGAAAAAAGTAGAATTTGGAAATATTTATAAAACGCTAGTCAATTTTAAGAATCTGAGGCTGGAATTATTTACAATCGAAAAGCAATTAATCAATTATTTTATTTTATTTAGTTCATAATAATTATGTAAGGACTTATTATAATTGAAACAAAATCCTTTTTAGGGTTTTTAGACAAAATACTATGCAAAATATACCATGCCTGATTTAACCAAAGCTTTATGTTTGATATTGAACTTATATTGATTTCTTTATACTGGCAATTCTAATTTTGCTTTTTTTTTTAAAAAAGGGATCTTCCATTCTAAAGTCGAATTAGTATGTTACTAAAACTGTATCTGAAGTGAAATCTTTTAAAATTTCTTATGAGACCTAAAAGAGCACTTTGCGTGAGTGCAAGAACGACACAATACTTTTTTTTAGAGTGCGTAATTTTTTCCGTTAAGATTCAAAGCAGAGAAACGTCACCACGAATACTACACCATGCAATAGAGAATAAATAACTCCTTCTCTGTCGAAAGCTTGATAGTGTAATGCACGCATCACCATCCTCAAGGAGTGAAATCTATCTAGTTTTGTTCGAAGTGTTTTTTGAAGGCTTTGAATAAGAAGATGTTAAGTTATCAAAGGCAGATCGATATGTTTGTGTATTTTTGAGAACGTTGCAAAGCCGCTGAGTTTATTTGCGCATGGACACTTATCGCAAGCAATCCACGATTTCGAGGTTCGTCAACCATCTCGTTAAACTGTTGATACTTTTCTCAAATGATCCTTATTCCCTTATTCATGCAATGCCATATTCGCCTATCTGTATATAGAATACATATAATTTGAGAAAAGAGCAATATAATAAAACAAAATATCTAATAATCTTCAGTTACAGACAATTTACTTATCTGAAAGTACACCTTATCGTTTACTTGATACATAATAAATAGCACCACTTACCACCTACCTGGTAAGTACTACTTACCACTTCCTAGGCAAGTGGTAAGTGGTATTATTTACTACCTACCAGGTAAGTGGTAAGCAGTACCACTTACCACCTATCAGGTAAGTGGTAAGCAGTACCACTTACCACCTATCAGGTAAGTGGTAAGCAGTACCACTTACCACCTATCAGGTAAGTGGTAGGTGGTACCACTTACCACTTACTAGTAAGTGGTAAGTGGTTAGCACTTACCACTTACCATAATGGTAAGTGGAATATGACACCCCTAATTCAGGGTGGTGCAAAAGCCAGTCTACCAAAATAAAAATTGAATATCTCCATTACAACTCGAGCAAACAAGCTGAGTTTTTTACTAATAATAGAGGCATGTTCAAGCTTCATATCTATAAAGACATGTCTAGAGAAACCCTTTGTTAAGTATCACTATTGATCTCAACAAAAAACGTTTTACTTCTTGACAGATAGGAGAAAAAACAATATGCTTAACAAAGGGTTTCTCTAGGCATGTCTTTATGGATATAAAGCTTGTACATGCCTCTATTATTGGTAAAAAAATCAGCTCATTTGCTCGGGCCGTAATGGAGATATTCAATTTTCTTTTGAGTAATCTGACTTTTGCAACCTCCCTGTATTTATGGTGAAAACATGAGCTCAAATGGTTGGAGTTTGAATACTATTCATCTTAGAGCGACGAAAGCACGACTATTGCTTGTAAGACAATTGTGTGCAAGACAATTAGGAGAACAGAGAATTGTGTGTAAGATGACTATGAAAACAGGCGGTCATGTACACCTCGATTAGTTTTATCTACACCAACTGATACTACAATTATTTTCAGTAGTGTTAAACGTGAAAGTTGAATTCGACTATTCAACTATCATTTCAACTACTCAACAATTCAACAATTCAAGAATAATTACTCTCCCTCAAGAGGGCTTTTTCTTTAGCCTCGCCTGAGTGTGAGCTTCTTCTTTCCCACGGATTTTCTCTCACACTCAAGTCTGGTTATGGGCTTGTCCCTTTCCGTCGAAGAGTTTTGCCATCATCATCAGCTATACCTGTGGGATTTTTCTCTCACCCTTAGCTGTGCCTGTGGATATTGCCTTCGCCTTGAAGTATAGTTGAATAGTTACATAGTTAAATTCAACTTTCACGTTTAACACTACGGAAAATAGTTACAGTATCAATTAATGTAGATAAATCTAATCGAAGTGTACATGACTGCCTGTTATCATAATCATCTTGCACACAATTCTCTGTTCTCGTAATTGTTCTACACACAATTACTTTACACACAATTGTCTGCACACAATTGTCTAACGCACTATAGTCATAGACTCTACTAGAATTGAAATAGCGATTAACCCTTTCGGGACCGGATTATTTTTTCGAAAAATTTGAAGCAGGAAAGGTCATCATCTGATGAGGCCAAAAATCTGTTTATCACTTCGAAAATATATTTGGCACAGCCAGCATGAAAGTGCGTATTTTTCTGCATCGGTTTTCACAATTTGTATAGTATTTTATGGAAATTATCCTAGTATAAATGAAAGAGTTTTAAAAGACCCGATGCCGATTCACAGAGAACGGAGTCGCTATATAAAATTTCTGAAATATATGATACGTTTTAAACTGTCGTGATGATTAATCCTATGGTTGGATGCAGCTTTCTGTCCTCTACAAAATTCTCTAAAGCAGGTCATCTTTATTATATCTATCTATCAAAATCATGGGTACCACAAATTTTCACAAAAGCGAATTTTCTAAATATTCAATTTTGCGGCTTTTTGCAGTTCAATTATCTCTGCGAAAAAAATTTAGTACCCACTAAAAGTTTGTGAAAAACTTCGTTGCGCTTCGTTCTACAAAGTTTACCAAGTTAAAAGAAAATTGAAATTTTCATAACGTCGCTTTTAAACTTCTCGAGACAGGTGGTACAGCCCTTGTACCACGATCCTAGAAGAGTTAATCAGTTCCTGGTTTTCTCTCATCAGTGGGTGTTGAATAGGTGCTATAGGGGCTTTATAGGTGTTGACGGTACCCAACCCTCACTTCCCCCTTGGAATCTGACCAATTGATACCCTCTGTTTGAGCTGATATTTTCCTCATGGAGTAGGACTGATAGTGTAGATAAAAACTCACCCTCAAGGTTCCGTGTCATTCCTGCTTCATTTCAGAGAAATAAAAATAACAAAGATAACAAGGTTCTATAAAAATGATGTCAACATGGTTTATTTCATACATATCTTGACTCAGAAAAATGATATATTCTTAATTTTTTTTTTCAAAGATGCACCATAAAACATTCTAGAAGAATTGTAGAAGAGGACTTATATTGATTTTGTCTAAAGACTTTTCTCTTAGTCAAAATAAATAACTTCTGTGATAGTGGATTCATATCGATTAGATAAAGCTTCCGACTGCGCGTCTTTCAAAACAACATTCAAGATTTTACCGTTTTCTTAAGTCCGCATATATGCAACATAGAAAAGTCTTTCCAAGATTTTTATTTGTCTCAGTATGAAGAGAGATAATATTATCACAGGAGTTATTTATTTTAACTGAGAAAAGAATCTTTAGACAAAATCAATATAAGTCCTCTTCTACAATTCTTCTAGAACGTTTTATGGTGCACCTTTGAAAAAAAGATTCGAGAATATACCATTTTTCTGAATAAAAAATGTGTGAAATAAAACATGTTGCCATCATCTTGATACATATGGTAATAATGTCATTTCTATAGAAACTTATTATCTTGTTATCTTTGTTTCTCTGAAATAAAGTAGCAATGACACGAACCCTTCTAGAGTTTTTACCTACACCATAAGTCCTATTTTTAAGCAAAATCTTAGCTCCAATGAAGGATATCGATTAGTGAGGTTCCCTCGCCAGGTAGAATGTAGCACAAATGGAGAATAGGACGTTCCACTTCGGTTTTTTTAACAATTTTCTTCACAACTGAATTAGAGCCTTAATATTTGCAACATAAGCAGTGGCCACTAATTAACGTGTGTGACCAAAAAAACGCCAATGGATGTTAACAAGATGTAAACTTGTTAGCGTCCATGGATGTTACTTCATGACGCCAACTTATATTCTATATATACACATACATATTTTTCCTAGTTTTTGTTCTATATGTGTTTCTAGTGATTATATACATATATATTTTCTTTTCTTTTTGTTGAATGCATGTTGTTCTAGTAACTAGATATATCGGCTTGTACGCGCGTAGAGGGGTGACGTTTTGGCCACAGTTTTATTAACTTTTCTCAGCAATTAGATTACCTGGAAGGTTTGTTCTTTTGTTATAAGATGTACCTCTGTCTTCTGCATAACCACTGAAAATAGTAGCTCGTTTGAGCGAGCGGTTTGAAAATTATAATAAAACTACATTGCGTAACGCGATGACGAAAAAGGGACACAAAGTTGAGGGTGACGTGATTATTCTTTATTTCTCTGCGAATGTACACTGTATTCAAGGAAACGTTCTATGCACGTTTTGAAGCCAACAGCTTGAGATATCCAATGAAGAAAAAAAATTCTTCGAACAGACTTGTTATTTTGAAAAGAGATCGGTTGGATTAACATAACGCGATGACGGCCTCGTAACGCGATGACGATGACTTTTGTAATCATTTTTTTTGTATGCTTCATTTTGTAATATATACACCTCTGCCAAAGCAAGATATTATTTTTATTCTACCGCTTAGAGTATACACATGTGAAACATTGTGTTTGTTGATTCCTCTAATACAAAAAAAAATTGTAAAAAAGACAAACTAGTTTGACTAATGTGTATAGTAATGTGCGTAGAAGGTCGAAAAAACTCAAAATTTCAGTTAACATTTTTTCTCGATGATTTATATATGGTTAGATAGAGCTCAAAAAACTGTGTAAGAAAATGTATTTTGAATTTATTTCCCGCTTGTATATACATCAAAAACCTCAAAATGCCGAGATCATTCTGTTACTGAGACCATTTCATATAGGATGATGTAAGTATTTTGAGGTTTTTTTTATGAATATACAAGCGGGAAAAAAATTCAAAGTACATTTTCTTACACAGGTTTTTGAGCTCTATCTAACCATATATAAATCATCGAGAAAAAAATATTAACTGAAATTTTGAGTTTTTTCAACCTTACGTATATATCGTAGAAACGATAGCGGATTTAGACTGGTAATTTAATTTTAATTAAATGCAATACACTTATCATGTCAATCAGCTTTATTCTTAAGGCAATCTGTCAGTAATCAATAAAAAGATACATCACTCATAGCTTACACTGATTTTTGGCTAATAAATTATCGTCCGAAAACATTTTTGACACATATGGAAAAACGTAAAAAACAGTAAAAAACGTCATCGTGTTACATAAAATAATTTTAAAACGCGATCTTTTTCGGATAAAAACGCGTGCATCAAATAGCCCATGAAAAACTAGCTTTAGATATCTATTGTTTGTAAAAAAAAGCTGAGATCAACAGGTAAAAAAAACAATACTCATTTTTCGTAACGCGATGACGTTATAAATAGTGTGGTTTTAATTAAGTTCGGTATCGAAAATTATAGTACATAAAAAATTCGCGGTTATAGAAAAAGATACATCTATTAGCGTAGTCTTAATTAGTCTTAATCAACTTCGTATATGCCAGACAGTTAGGATATACGTGTTAGGTGAAGTCATGGTCCAAATAGAGGAACTTTCTCTGTTTATCAGTGATATCTCTGTCATCAATTATCAAATGCGATTTAAATCACCTATTCGCTGAACAAAATATGTTTCCATACACTTTCGACTATGCTCTACAAGATGGCAATAATGATTTCTTAGGACATTGGATTCGAACTCCCGGTCATTGAGGTTACGCGTTACGCGTACAAGCTGATATATATCCTTTCTCTCTTTTCTGTAGAATATGTATTGTTATATTGATCATCAGAAGACCTTGATGACCTTTTTGTTGCGTGATTCCATTTTTTCCTATTACTGCGTCTTTCTATTTTTTGTACTATGTTTTTTTATTTCTTCCTTGATATGTATGAGAGGTGTCACATATCCAAGAAATCGGGGATCTTGGAGATCTCCTGGAAGATCGTCTCTAGACAAGCATATTCACCCTACTTATATATTACACGTAGCTAATATAGTCTTTCAATCTAACAGAGATGCGGATCTCCCAACAGATCTCTTAGAGAGATGCCCCGTGTCGCTCTTTTCGCCCACGCCCTCAGCGAGAGAGATGCCCTATGTTAGTGTTCGTGTGTTCGCCCTCACCCTCATCGACAAAGATCCCTGTGACTGTGTTTTCATCCTCACCATCAAAAAAAAATCTTTATCACAAGATGCAAGTTCTGGAGATGCGGCTTCTCTCGTAGAGATCTGATTCGAGATACGGCATCTCTGCAGGGAGATGCATCTCCAACGCCATTCCTAGGATAAAATCTAAAAAAAAAATTTCAAATTTTAGCCTAGGAATGGTGCGGGAGATGCATCCCGCTATAGAGATATCGCATCTCTAGAAGAGATAAAGGCTATATCGGCTACGTGCAATATATAAGTAGGGTGAATATGCTTGTATAGAGAAGATCTTCAAGGAGATCTCCAAGATCCCCGATTTCTTGGATCTGTGACACTGCTGGTTATCTCTTAAACTGACGTAATTTGTAAGTTCGAAGTGTTCAGGACTTAACAGATCGATCCACTATATCTCAGCTGCCTAATAAAAAAAATCAAAGTTCTATAAGAAACCTACCGAAGTATTATTTATTTTTTCCATTTCTAATTGAAAAAAAAAAGAGAGAATGATACGAAAAACAATTAAAAAACTGTAAAAAACAGGGAATAAACATATTTATTTTGAGTACTAATCGTAAAGCAGTGGCGGATCTTGGATCTTTCTGATTTCGGCGATTTGAAGAGACTAGTGATGCCTCAATAGAGGAGAGTAAGGTGGATCATGATCATAAAACATAACGGGTGGGCCAGATTAAATGGCGGTCTCGGTATTTTGCATTTTTTTCATCTATAGTTCGGCATAAAAAAATTTTTTTTTATCAAAAGATTCCTTGTCAAATTCTCTACAAAACGTAGATATTTTTATTATTTTAAATAGTCTCCATTATTTTGTGACATACGATACAATCTATTCGTCCAAGAATTATAACTTTCAAAGACAACAGTTTTTAGAACTTGTTTCTTCTATTATTGTTCCTTTGAATATCACTCTATCGAAAACAACGAAATATACCATAAGATGCAGCTTGAACAGCTCTACAAACTGCAACCTAAAGTTTATTGTAATTTGTACTTTTTGTTTTCAAAAACAGAAAAACTTTTGTGTGATCCAATTTTGGTATTGTGGAAAAATGATTTTTTTCTACGAACGAGAGTATCTTTTTCTTACTTTATCTTTTTATCAATTAATACAGTTCTCTAAATAAAAGCAAAGTATATCACAAGATGCAGCGTGAAAAGCTCTACAGTTTACAAAGAACAGTTTATTTTCTTTCTATACTTTTCACGCTCAGAGAAGCCTCGAATTCTGTGCGACCGGTTTCCCGTAATGGCAAAATACTGGTCGCACAAAGTTTTTCTGTTTTTGAAAACAAAAGGTACACAATTACAATAAACTTTATTTTGCAGTTTGTAGAGCTTTTCAAGCTGCATCTTATGGTATATCTTGTTTTTGTTGAATACATTGAAATTCGAGGCAACAATAATCGAAGAATTAAGATTTGCTCAAAAAAATTTCAAAAAGATGTTGTGTTTGAAAGTTGTAATTCTTGGATGAATCGATTGTATCGTATGTCACAAAATAATGGAGACTATTTAAAATAATAAAAATATCTACGTTTTGTAGAGAATTTGACAAGGAATCTTCTGATAAAAAAAATTTTTTTTTTGTGCCGGACTATAGATGAAAAAAATGCAAAATACCGAGACCGCCATTTAATCTGGCCCACCCGTTAGTATCAGATTATGTTTTGGCCTTTCTTGAACTAGCAGCGATCATCCCTATCGTTCTTCCCTAAATGCGCCACTATTGTACAATGTAACAGATAGAGAGATGATTTTTCTAAAAAAAGGCGAAACACAATCAATAAACACTTTGATGTATATTTTTGAATCTATTTAAAAAAGCAGAAACTGGAAAATAATGAGAATTATTTTTTGAATGCGAAATGGTACAATAGATACCAGAATGTTAGTGATGACTGAAGTCATCAGTTTCTTTTGTACGCGTGTTGTTATAGATGTGATCTAGGATCGCATTTTTCTTTGTTTCGTTTTCCTTTTCTTCTTGACTCATGATGCATAATATTTTGTATCAAAATGTGAGCATAGATCACACTTTTTCCTTTTTTCTCCCATATATACAATATTCTTTTTCTTCTTTTAGAGGGAGTGATTCTTTCTTCGGGAAAAAAGTCTACGATACACGCACACTCACATTCGCTCTCTCTCTCTTAGCCATACAGACAGGCTAATACAGAATGGCTTGCCGTTTCTAATATTTGACATGTATCCATTAAAAAGTTAGAAAGTTTAACTTTGTTTTTTTTTCTTTAAAAATTAATATTTATGCATTTATCCATAGTATGGATTTTATCTTGTTCGTAACGTTCAGTTTAAAATGAAGGTGTGTGAGTTAGATATGCGGGGGACCAATTCCGGTCCCTGGGAGCCAGGATTCGGACTAGAAAAAACTTTTAACGAGACTAAGACCGGGATCAAAAAAAAAAACTTTACCGAGACCAAATCCTAACGTTTTATCGAAAACGCGTGAGACTTCATCAGAATCGTTTTTCCGAAATCTTTTATAAATCACATCAATCAAAGCTAACCTTAGAAGAGATAAACAAAAAATACTGATATTCTTTGACTAAGCTGACGAAAAAACAATTATTTCAGAGACTTTTGATAGATGGTGAGGATAAATTCTCAAAATACTTCTATCTAGACCAAAACTGGAACCTGGACTGGGACCGCGACTACAAAATAATTGATCCTGCACATGTCTAGTATGAGCTGTAACTTAAGAAGATTAGATATATTCGAGTCAAATTAAAGATCTCAGTATGAAACTAATGAATTTAAAATATAACATGCTCATGGCTTACCTGGACGAAAATATTCAATTTTTAAGTTACGAACAGTCTGCTCTAGAGGGAACGATCAAAGGTCAAATATCTAAACTTAAAGACGAAGTGTAAAAGCGAGCGGTTAATGACTATATCATGTTCAAATCATACGCGTTTTAATATAATCGTATGAAGAAATGTATAATATAAGTATGATATATTCATTAGTCGCTCGCCTTTATGGTTAGTCTTTAACTCTGAACAGTTGACCTTTAACGTTTTCCTCTATAGTAGACTGTGTAACTTAAAAATTGAATATTTTCGTCCAGGTAAGCCATGAACATGTTATATTTTAAATTCATTAGTTTCATACTGAGATCTTTAATTTGACTCGAATATGTTCAATCTTCTTGAGTTAGAACGCACAAACCTTCATTGTTAGTCTGTTTCAATAAATCCATGTACAAGAACTTGGAGTGTTTTTATAAAGTATGTCAAAAAGGACTTTTTAAAATAGAGAGCTTTCAGCACAATCCCTACGGAATTAAAAATGTGAAACATGATGGAACTTGTTATATTGTGAATAAATGGAATCAGTACCACACATCGTTTTTTGCAAGTACGATATACTTCTATAGTCAGTATGAATTGCAAATAAAGGATAGGTATTCAAAACTTTATCGTGCCTGTTAAATAGCATAGAACATATGCAAGATAGTAATAAAAATAATGATTTAAAAAGAAGAGAGTTTGAAGCAGAGACCGTCACAGGGCACTTTTTTTGCCCTGCCCTTTGCCATGCTCGGTCTTACCCTGCCCTGCTCTGCCCTTTGCCCTGCTCGGTCTTGCCCTGCCCTGCCCTTTGCCCTG
>JAJEKB010019738.1:118586-154302 GCA_022393335.1 Macrotrachela quadricornifera
TGCTACAATGCGTCCCGAGCACCACGATGTTGTTCCAGGATAATAGTGGAAAAACAGATAGTTGGGCTGGCCGTTATAGAAGTGGCACGATGGGTCCTCAATATTGTCACTATTATGCGGGTGAAACATGGGGTTGTTCGGGTAGATTTAAGGTTATCATAGATATGCTAGAATGCGCGTGGCACACCGCGATGTTGTTCTAAAATAATAGCGGAAAAACTACAGTCAAGGGACCTAGTGGATCGCCTCGATCCACGCTACTCGTTATATTATGTGGATGTTGATCGAAGGACCACAATTTATGTCCAAGAAGCATGTATCCATGGTGTACTACCGTGGCACGACATTTGCGCGCGCGACAATTGCGAGCCGATACTTACGCGCCGACATTTACGCACACGACGGTTGCGCGTAAAATAATTTGTTTTCGCTCTGTTCTCATTTGATTCAATTGCTCATATGCATTTATAGAAATAAAAATGTTATATCACTGAGATTAGATTATTAAAAAAATATAAAACAAAAGATACTAGTGAGAATCGAAAAATTATCTAATTTTAGAATCAAACTTACTTTTTGCATCAAAAAGAGATTAAAACTATACGAAATGAATGAGATAAAAGTACAAGGAGAAAGCACATATATATAAATGTATTATTTTAATAATTTTTAAGATGTCTCTTGTAGAATCAGTCAAAGGCAAAAAGTAACATCTACTTGATGGTTATCGATATCGTCGATATAGATTAGTTTGACGCTGTATTACAAGCAGTTGCAAAGGACGTGCTCGTTATGATGATAGAATTTATACAGCTTATCAAGATCAAATATGTCAAGCACCAGATTCAAATGAAATTGAAAACTAATTTTCTATCAGCAGTTCCACATATATGTCCGCTCGTTCATAATTCAAATCAAACTTAAACAAAAAGATTACTTATCATGTTCCTCAATTCGCGCTGAGTGTCTATACACGTAATTGTCGGTCTATCGTCAACCACATCATGATCTGAATTCAAAATGACTTCCATGTTACATATGAGACATGCTTTAATCATCATTCTTACGATGTTTTGACTCTAATAACAAATTTACTGCAGAGTACTTGAAAATCTTGCCCTTTTCTATAATAAGTTTAATATATATATGGGCAAAATCATTTTGTTAGCGACGTGACTCGTAAAATTGCAAGACGTATATCTCGGACTAATGAAGTTTACTAGGGCTAGTTTTTATATGTTGTACGTATGTTAAGTTACTCTAGATACCCTGAAAAAATCAGCCAGAAATACTTTTGCTCAGCGGAGTTAAAACTGAAGAAGTAGCGTTAGCGACGTGACGTAAAAAAGGACATCGATTTTCACTTTTTCCCTTTCTGGTTAGACAAACTCCGAATCAAAACAGTATTTTTTCAAAACTAATTGGTGCATTCCGTAGACCATTCCTAGGACTACAAAATCTCAACTCAAAGTTTTCCTAAAGCAGGCTTAGACTTTCCAAAAAAATTTATATATTCTCCGTTAGCGACGCGACAATTCTGTTAGCGACGTGACAGAGTATGACTGTGCAACTGAAATAATACTCCTGTAACCGAATGAAAAGTTTCAAATCAATGTCAAAGTATACAAATCCTTCTTCAGACTCACTAGTTTATGATGACATATAAGTTTCTATTTTGAATCCTCATGGGACCTATACAGAGCCAAATTTTGATAGAGAAATTTTTGGAATCCGATCTGGCTGAAAATTTGACCATATATACGGCTTGTGTTATATAGTTTATCCTGAAAGTATTATTTTTTTTCTCATATGGTCAGCGAGATATTCGCTAATTACTGCCTAATTACATAATTAGTTAATTAATTAGTTTTAATTAGTAGTCACTAGAAAGAGCAAACATTTTCACATATGACTGTGCTGAAAACAATTACTCAAAGCGGTTGCTCGTTTTAAGAATTAAAGCCAAATGAGAACACCCAATGTCCACTTTCGCGTGATTTTGCCCATATAGAGAGAGATCCGTTATGTTATGTTTTAGATGTGCGCAGATTTTTGAGATGATACGATGAATAGAATTCAATCGAATTTGTACCTTTCTATCAAAGTATTTAGTAAATAAATACTTTTATAGTTCTGTGGCCTGTCGGTCACGTCTGTGGGAGAGCGGGTGCAACTTTCTACCTCTAAACACTTCAACACTCTCTCTCAGATCGTGTTTCACAAAAAGAGACGAAAACTACAATCTATATATATAATGTTGACTGGGTGTATATCTGTCCAGGTCAAAAAAGCCTATCAGCAGAAGGCCTCAAGTGCTATTTCATAAAGAACCTATGAGTCCTCGATTCCTGCTATATGAAGATATCCCTAGGTCCTCACTTGGTGGTATACAGAGATATCCATAGCTCTTCAAGTTCTACTATGCAGAGGCACCCATACGCCTGCAAGCCCTATCATATAGAAATACTCATAGGGTCTACAGAGCTATCATATGGAGTACCCGTAGGTCTGGAAATCCTACTAAATGGAGGTACAAATAGTTCCTCAAGAACATTTATATATAAGGTTACCGATGGGCCTTAAAGGACTATTATATGGCGGTACTCACAGGTCTTTATGGCATATAGGTCTATAAGAAAATACGGAAAAAGGAATAAAGTTACAAAGATATAAGGCTATAAGAGGGTAGAGGAATAAAGATTAGGTGATAAGGGGATAAGATGCTAAGGTTAGGAGGGTACAAGGGTTGAAACTAAAAGAGTACAAAGAGATAAAGGCATAAGAGTGAGCAGATAAGACTGTATGATATAAAAGGGTTAAGAGAAGGATGAAATAAGACTATAAGAGGTAATACCAAAACAATATAAGGACACAAGCAGATAAGACTGAGAGTATAACGGTATAACATCTCTAAATATATAATGCAGACTATTTGATTAGTATTACCGAATTAAGACTGAAGGACAGAGGTGAAGCTTTGCAGGAAAAAAGCATCCGTGCAATGTGCACGGGCTCTCTCTAGTGTTTGATAATTTGTCCGGAGTAAATGTAGTCATGTTTGGCGAAATCACCCATTATGACTAAAAATTTGTTTTTTGTAAGATATTTTTAAAATGAACAAGAAAAACTACTGAGACATGGCCTGTGATAATAGTTGTGTATAATTCGTTTAATTGAATAAGAATATGCCTGATAACTTTCACTTCTGCACTAGCCGTCTTTTCTTTTTTATTCTTTCTGTTAGTCTTCAGTATTTTATAATGTTTTTTTCAATGATTAAAATGTCCTTATATACCTGAATGTAAAGTAACTGTGAATACATGTTTATAGAATAGGAAGCATATATTTTTCTTATGGTTTAACTAATTAAATTGAAAATTAGATAAAAACGGTATTTTATAAAGGACAAATTTAAATAAATGCTAAAGAAAACAAAACTTTTTATCTTTTTGTTTGTATGATAACCTTACTTGAGGTAATTCCTTAATGAAATGATGAATATTTGCTTTTGTAGCTGCATCGATAATGTCATGCATTGAAATATTCTCCATTCCATAAGTAATGTTCTCACCAATTGTCATATCGAACAAGACTGGTTCTTGACTGACGAGACCAAAACAAGAGCGAACCCATTGAATATTCAGTTGTCGAATATTTATACCATTGAGTAGCTAGATTTTCTCACCAAATTTATATGATTTATTCGACATTATAAACAAGATCCTTACCAACTGACCATTTGTGACATCATAAAATCGTTCCAACAACTGAATCACAGTTGACTTTCCACACCCAGATGCGCCTAGTAATAGTTCGTTAAATAGAAAATCAATAAGATAGGAAATTAAATAAAACCTACCGACAAGAGCCACGCGTTGACCTTATGAGAACATTTTTAGAAAATGCGAAGAAAAAAAAACTTTTAAAAAACTTTAAACTTACCAGGCGTAATACTTAACTGGAATTTGTGGAGAATAATTGATGCTGGTCGAGATGGATAAGAAAATTTAACTTTATCAAAATGGATGTCTCCATTAAAATCAATCTATTCATTAATATACACAATTGAATAACAAATATCAATACCTAATCAACAAAACTATTTCATTTTAATATTTACTTACTAATTCGCGACCGTTTGTTGAACTATTGTCGATCTCTGGAGTTCGATCAAATAAATCAAGAAAAGTTTGAGCAGCTGATATTGAAGAACCAATGTCATGAATCCTGTTAAATGACAAGGAATAATATTCAAAACTTATATTATTATTTGAAATTCTGACATAGTCATTATTATTATCGTGGATTCCATAATAGCGAAAGTATAAGCAAATACTCTAGAACGAAAATAAGTATATTAATTATTGTGTAGATCATAAAATAGCTAATTTTCTCACATTAAAATTTCGCTTTTTTCTAATTTTCCTTGTTCAACAAGAATTAAAGCACACCAGAAAAGAATTGCGAGCATAAACGTTTCACCAGCCATAACTGTTCCAAATATTAATGATGTTCGTATCGTATGGTTTCGAAAATGTCTGTACAAAATAAATTGACTTAGATTTTAGACGAATTATAATTAAGATACTGACATATATGCTTGTTGGACCAGTTTATTATATTCTTTTAAAATTTCTTTTTCGATTAGCAATTGCTTCACGGTACGCATATTCTGAATGACTTCGACAGCAACCTATATCATACATTATATTTGTTTAATTGAAATTACAGTTAGTCAGTTCATTAGTACACATATTATACATATGCTCATCATCGATACTCATCGACATTTTATTTATTATATCTATTTTGTTATTTCATTATTTATTATCTTTTATTGACTATTATCTTCTTGCCTCTTCTTTATTTATCCTAATCTTTTTTAATATTCCAATGAGAAAGGATGAGTCATTTTCACTAAACAAAAAATGTTCAATATTTTCTTCTAGATTAATTAAAAAACGAAGAATAGAAACCAAAAAAACCTAATTCGTAATAAATCACTATTTATTTTATTTTATTTGTATGTTTATGTGTTGATGTGTAAATGAATGACGAAAAAAACAATCTTTAAAACGATTCATTATTTAATGATTAAGATAATATAGAATAGAATAGTGATTATATCGATTTAACACTCGCACTATCAAGCCTATTTTTTGATATAATAAGTGTTGTTTATTATCGATAAAGCAATTTTATCGGTTTTTAACGAGGATTATATTAGGAACAGTAGACTTCAAGTCTATCGCTCGATGGATAAGACGATCAGTGAGGCTGTTTATTCATTTAGAGCAGGAAGTGCAAAAAATGCGTTTTACATTATGCTCTTTACATACGAATTTTGAACATCTATGACACTGGTTTGAGGCTTTTCTGTCTTTAGAGTAACTACACATTGAAGATCGTTTTCTTTTTGATTGTTCAGAAGCTGAATACGATTCTTTCGAACCTTTTCCTACGAAATGATGTCCAACAATAGCTAGCGCGTTTTGAACATGTTTGTGTAGAAATTTCGCATTTTCAGAGCAGACATTCATGAGATGAGATGTTAGGGTTATATCTAACTCCTCAAGAAATAAGCGACGTTCATATCTCTTATTCCCATGCCAATTTGGTTTTTTCTCTCTCCATACAAACATCCCATTGATACCACACATATCGATTTATCCATAAAAAATGCAAAGAGGCCATCGTCAGATCACTCTTTTAACGAAGTACTTGTTGCACATCTTATAGATAATATCGACAGCTGCTTTAGTTTTACTGTAATGCAGGATAATGTTTGGTTTCCCGGTTTTGGTATCTATTTTGCTGTCGTGATGCATAGAATAAAGTACTAAGACAGCTTTGTCTTTTTTTGGTACGAATGATACTAGAGTCAGATTATCGCGGAAATCAAACATGGATGATCCGATGTCACTACTTCTTTTTGCGTAAAACTCTGTAGGAACTTCGGACTTATTTTTTCGAAGAGTTCCTACCTATGTCAATTGCTTTGACTGCAATTGTTTGACTAAGGAAATACTAGAAAAAAAATTATCGGTTGTGACATTTCTGTTGAAATCATATATCGAGTCCATCAATTCTTGGACCACATTAGCATCAATCGATTTCTGCCTCGACCGATTAGATTGGCGCCCAATATAGGGTACTGTATCGAATATATAACAAAAGTCGACATCAATACATAACCATATTTTGATACCGTATTTAGCAGATTTTGAAGAAATGTATTGACGAAAGGGGCAATTTCCTCTAAATCCTAATATCTGTTCATCAATGGTAACAGACGATCCTGGTATATAGCATCTTCTCGTGTTGTTTCGAAAATATGACCAAATTTCATGTATCGCCGTAAATTTATCTGTCCGTCTTCTATGATCTTTCGTTTCTAGTTCATCAAACCTTATTGAAGAAATTATTGTTTCAAATCGAGTTCTAGACATAGGGGCACGAAAAATTGAGAATTCGAATGGACTTTCGCTCCATAAAAATTTAACACTTCTTCTGGACTTTCCTAGTAATCCGGCGAGTAGCAAAAGTCCGATGAATGCCTTGAGTTCGATTATTGCAATGTCTTTCAATTCATCTCTGAATACATGTTTACGATTTCCTTCGATGTTCGAATAAAATACTGTTTTGTTCAGCATTTCTTCTGGCATGAAGCAAAGAAAGGTGTCTTCCACAAAAGATACATGTTTGGTGAATATTGACGATCCAGGCTTTAGAATCACATCACGACAAAATTGAAATCCAGATGAATCCGATGGAATTGACAACCAGATCATTCCAGATTCGGATACGAATAGTTTCTTTTGATCATAGTCTTCGTGTGAGACAATACTTTCTGAATTGGTTTCTTCTCCAGCCTCCGACTTTTCGCTCGCAGTGTCTTCTGTGTCCGAGGTACTCGCTGTATACTCGTAAGAAAAATCGTTGTCGCTTTCTACTTTTAACCAACTTTTGCCTTCCATCGTTATACATTTGTAACTTTCTCGATGTTATCATTCAATTTATACTTACAATAGAGCAGATGAAAATTTGAGATATACAATGACGTCACAATGGCATAATAGAAAATTCCTGAGTCATAAACGAGCGGAATGTAAATGACGTCATGAAGAGTAAAAAGGAAAGGGGAAAGAGTGTATGTGCCTTCTATATCAAAGCAAAGAGAGGTGCGATAACAGAGAAAACAATCGACACAAGAGAACAAGTTTATCACATTTATTTTTGTTCTATGACTAAAGGATACCATTCACTATACTAATCTGAGGTGTAAAAAACAATTTTCTACTGATTTTCTGGTTTTTCCAGAACAGGGTCTAAAATGACCCTGGTTAGTAGTACTAGGTTTAATAAATAACTCTTATTTGTGACGTAACCAGGGATGGGCTAGTCCAGACACTGGTCAAAATAAAAAACAAATAATTGCCATTAAAATGTTTTTCGTTTTTCCTTGCGTATACAATATCTCTGGAAAGACAATTAGTAATAGACATTTATAGGGCAATCTTTGGACGCACTAATGTGCAGTCAATATCAATTGCCTGTTTACTTTTCGTCACTGTCGATACAGAGTGTCTGTAAACTCGTCGACCAAAAGAAAATTTAAATAATTTCATCATCTTCTACTCAAATGAGCTAATTTGTTTTCCACAAATACAAATGAGTTCGAAAATTTTATTTCTATAAAACTGGTGCATAAATACTGTTTGAAATCATTAAGTTTTACTAAAAGTTTCAAAATTTTCACATTTTATAGGAAATCAATGAGAAACATCTGAGTTTTGGAACAATTCATACATCAAAAAGAATATGTTCAACAATTCTGAAACTTTGTACACGAGCTAATATACGTAAGAGCTCTATTTCAGTCGTTTCAGTGAAAATATAAAAACCATAATTTTATTGAGATCTTCGGTCATATAATAGATGAACAAAATGATCTCGGTTTTGTGAAATACGATCTGAAAAAGAGTGTTGAAGTGTTTTGGCGTGGAAATTTGGATCCACTCCCCCTCCTCCCACAGGCCGTGACCGACAGCCGAAAATAGCGTCGCAATCTGTGGCCGACAGCGAAAACAGTTATATCGTGCTTCACATTTTAATCCCGTAAGGATTGTGCTAACAGCTTTTCATAGAATTTGTAAAGTTCAGAAGAGTTTTTCAATTTCTTTCGTACTTTTACGATGTTTCAAGATATTATAAAATGGCATGCATTTAATATAATACCTAGAAATATAGAAATCTATGTCTAAATTATACTAATATTTCCTAACTTAATACAGTTGTATCTATTTCGGTGGAAGAATATTTTTAAAAAGATTGTTTAATCTAATTTATTAATTAAACATCGCTTAAATTAATTAAATTTCTGAATTAAAAAATGTTCTAACTTTTACTTTAATATATTATCACTTTTACCAAATGATTATCAATCAATTTATCGGATTATCGAATTAATTTAGACATAATCTATAATCGATTAGTACGTATCAATTAATTGAAAGAGCATATATGAGCTAAGAATGATGATAAGTGATAGGAAAAAGGCTAGTTTAAAAGTATAAAAAAATATGCCATTAAAAAAATATACCATTAAAAAAATAGCAGCAACACTATCAGATGATGATATTGCACTAGCTTACAGAAAAGGAGCAACGAATGACGGTGGTGATACTGGTGATTTATTAACCATTTCGTGCCGCGGTTTTTTGGCGGAAAATATGTTTGTATTTTTCCAAAAACTAATCTTTATTATGGCCTGTAAAAAGATTGTGTATCCAAAAGTTACAGCGCTCTGTTTCATCGCCCTAAGTGTCAGCACTTAATAGCCTCTGCCAGATCCGAAGTCATCAATTTTCTAAGGAAATGCACGCCAGCATAGAAGATGCTCGATCCTGCGAATAAAATTTTAGTCCTATATCTCCTTAGAAGCATTTTCTTCTCCAAAGAAGGATGTTGGATGGGCATCCTGAACTCCGTCGTTTATAACATAATTATTATTAGAAGCGTTTCAATGTATCGATATACTTACTTTATTAGAGACTCTTGAGAGAGAATGAGAGACGCATACAGTTTCGTACTTAAAACGCGTTTTTCTTTTAAAGCTTTTGGCGCTCATAGTCTCTCCCTCATTATAATAGAATGAACTCTTTAGATACAAGTACCAAATATCACTTCGATTATCATTTGATATATGTATCTAAGAAAAAATGGCACCGTTCCATATATGGGACACCCGGCGCCAAAGGGTTAATTTGCAAACATTGTATATATCAGATGAGAAAATAAATAATTGATTACTTTATAAATGCAGTATCCAAAAACAAAAAATTTTGATTTCCACATGAAAAAAATTCTTCTAAAAAGCATAAACATGGGACTATTGAAGCGTCTTGTTTACCTCATAAACTACAAAAAAAGCAGAAATTTGATGCTTCTTAATCTTAGGTGAGATAATAATAGAGTCCCGTAAAAGCAACGTTTTTTGCTTTGCATCCCAATTCCCCTTCCGGAAAATACAAAAATTCTTCCAATTATCGTATTTCTGTTGCCAGACAAATTTTTTCCCATTTCCATAGCGTTTTTAAATGGTGTGAGTTAGCCTGATTAGATTGTGTACACTATCACCTTAGTTTACTCATATCAATAGCTTCATTTTATTACGCTAACTTCTGAAAATGTTTACTAACAATCAACGTAGGTCATTTAGTTTTTGTAGATTGAAATTTATCATCATTGAGAGAATTATTTTCACCATGAATTAAACAAATTAAAACCGAAAATCTGGTTGTCTACGTAATGCTGGAGGCAAAGTATTACAGCGTTACGTTATCACTCATTTTGTGTTGAACAAAAATTTGAAAGAAGAAGTCGTATAGAGTTGAACCGAAATTTAAATTAACTAAAACTTGTTTTACAATGTTTGGAGACTTTTTCGACCTTATAAAAATATTTTGTCGAATATTGACAGTCAAAATGGTAGAGTCCACTTTTTTCGCTGAATTTTGAAGAAGTAAATATTGGTGTTTTCGCAACAGATTTTCAAGAGACATTTTTATGAGTTCAAAAAGATCTGAAAATAGTCAAAACAATTTTTTCTCAAAATAAGATATTGCCCAACTATCGACGAGTTTTCATTGGAAATTTATAATTAAAACGCAATGAGCAGAAACGTACCACTCTGGTCCAGTTATGTGGATAAGCCAAAATATAATAGCACATCAACTACATCAACGAAAAAACAGAAAGCATTTAGACGGTTTAAATGACGATAATGATGTCTCACGAAATAATACTGCTAATATCACTTTCAAAAATGATAAAGAAAAAGAAAATAGTGGTAATGGTTGAATTACGATTTACTTGAGAAAAAATTAACTTGTTTAGTTTTGGTTGAGTCATAGTTTCAATTTTCTAATAACTGTGCATGAAAAAGAATAGATATTGAAAACAAGTAGCCGTTGCGCGACCATCGTTATGTGTATTAAAGGAAAATCAAAGGAAGTTTGGGAACATCAGTTTTGTGGAATTCGTATAAATTTTCGAAGAAAATAGTCAGTGTAATTTTCCCGCTTTCCTTTCCCATTACAGACACCTAGCAACGCAGGCCACAATCGGAGACAGGCATCAATTATACACAGTCTACATTATAGACAATATACCGTTACAGACCGTAGTAACCAGTTCAATAGTCTTTAAGTAGTCTAGTTCATGCAAAATATGTGATTCCACATTTCAGCCCTAAAAGGACTGCGCTAACAAGCCTTTTGACTATGTTCCCATTCGTATGTTCTCATCTTCAAAAACTAAATGGAAATTCCCATCTTCACCAAAAGTCGAAGCGAACTGAACTTTTCCGGCTCAGATTCGTTCCGATTAGACTGTATTTTGTCAAAGTCGGCTTAGGTTCGGGTTCGGTTCGGTTCGGTTCGAGTTCAGTTCGGTTCGGGCTTATGAAAAATAGTTAAAACAAACTATTTTTTAGCATTTTAATCGTTGGCATTAATTTCTTTTAATTACCCATCAACTACCGATTCATTTTAAAGAAATAAGAGTGTTTGATTGAGTATATAAGATAAGTTTTCAAACCTCAAAATTGGCACAGATTCCAACCGAATCTAGATCGTCCGTTTCAGCTTCGGTTTGGTTCGGTTTGTATTTAAGCCCTGATCCTCACTCCCAGTCCCATTCCCATGGGAATGAGAAAATCCTAGAAAAAAGCTGTTTCCACAGAACACTAGTTAATAGTCACGCATACGTTGTTTCTATCGCTATTAATATTAGAATATAAATTCATCGTATTCTTTGAAAGATATGATCGATTTATATCCTGAAATTTTACCATTACAACCAATATTTCCAACTATTCTATCACTCTGTACCGGCGTGACGACAATTCTAATGTCATCTACCATGACTGAAATAACTTGTAACAAAATGTGACTCATTAAAGATGCTGCACTTAACTGTATGTACGATAACAAGCGGTTCTAGGTGGCTTGCTCGCAAAACACTTGCTCGCAAGACACTTGCCCGCAGGACACTTGCCAAGCTCCATTAAAAATGGACACTTATTCGCCGGACAGTTGCCCGTCTAAAATACCTGCTCGCTAGATATTTATGCATCATTTCTCAATTCTATAACTCCTTTTTTTTTTATTTGATTGCTGTTCGCATTTTATTCAGATAGTTAGAAAATTTAGAAATTATGATAAAAATATGAATACACATAAGAAAGTGATCCAGTATGCTTAGATCGTCAAATTGTATAAAAAAATTAAGCAGATTTGAGAGAAATATTATTTGGTAATCCTAAAACCTTTTCTACATTTTCCATAGAGGACTCGTTCAAAATTTTCAAAATTCTTTTTTCTCGTCTTTCCGTAAGCAGATGTTTTCGTCTTCGAACCCCAGCTTCGGCTTGATGCAATTGAGCCTCGACATATGATTGTTCTTTTTTCAGTAATTCGAGAAATTTCTACATATTAGGATGTACACAATCGACGAATGACGAGAAACGATTGTTCCATCCTTCAATTTAATTATTAGTCCGATGATAACCTTTCATAGTGCGTTCATGAACATTCTAGGAAATATCCAACGGATGATCGAGGTAAAATAATCCGGAAAATCCTAACAGATATAATACTCATGGGTAATAACACGTAGAGAAGGAAAGTACTTGTCAAGGGAAAAAATGAAACATGCTATGTATACGAGAGGAAAAATCCACATATATGTGATGACAGAAAAGGAAAAATCTAAACATATGAGTCAATAGAAGAACACAAGGAAAAAAATTATCGAGACACGTAAAAACGAAAATTAAGCGTTCGAAAGGAATAGAATGAAGCACGAAGGCGATTGGTATCAAATGGCGAGCATAAGTTATGCGGGCGACTGTCCGACAGGCAATTGTCCGTTGCGCGCAAATGTCCATGACGAGCTTATGTCTCGCGAGCAAGTGTCCAGCGGGCAAGTGTTCCGCGGGCAAACCGCCGTAACCCGATAACAAGCATAGTGATTTATCATTACTAGCAAATGAAAAGGATTTTGGGTTGATTATGAAATGGCAATAGACTCTTTCGCCACTCAACATAAGAATATTCGAATAATGCTGAAATAGCTGATTTTTGTTTACGTTTTTTTTGTTAATGTTTTACGACCTGATTTCACTTAAGGAGGCCTCTTTTTAGAGAACCCAATCCTTCGAAGAAAAGTCAAAATCAAGTTTTTATTACAGGAACACGCCTTGGAGTTTTCTCTTTCAGAATATATGTATACCTTTTCGCGAAATGGACAGATTGTGACAGATTTATCGACTAAAACATGGGATCTACGATTCTCTTTTGCTGTTTTTTAGTTTTTGAAATAGTACCTTTCTATTTGCATCAGAATTGAATAAAGTATTTTTGTATTATTAATTGAGAGTTTTTACAAACACTTACGACAAAGGTAACATATTTAGAGTATTTTCTGAGCAATGTTATATAATTTGCACATGTTTCTCAAAAACCTAATGAATTTTAAAGGAAAAGATGATTTCTAAAATTTTTTTTGTGTTTTTCTCAAAACTAGTTTTTCCTTGAATGCTGTTACGCGGGCAAACTTTTCTTCATAATGATGCAATATAGAGGTGATCATTTTTTAGTGCATAGCTGACAGTTATGGGTAGGTGGTCATAGAATCTGATTTTAAATTTTCGGTTTAGTAAAATACAAAATGTAGAACTTCCATGATTATTAACAATTTTTTTGACCCTGAATTCAAGAAATTTTGAAGATAGCCTTTTTAAAATACAAATAAATAGAAAATCAAAATTTGCGCTCCATTCTGCCCTGGTACTCAAAGTATTCTGCAAATTAAAATCTGGCCCGATATATTAACTCGTGCCCTGATTGTGAAAACCTTGACTGCATGCACAACACTTTTGACTAATAATTGGCTATAACTCGTTACTAGATTGGGAGTTTGAAGAAATTTTTCTTCTATAATCTTTCTTAGCTTGGATTAATATGCTTTGAAAGCTTTGACCGAAATTGAACGAAAAATAACAAAGCCGGTTTCTTAGGAGCTCCCTTAATTAGATAGCAGGTACATCTTTTTTTGTCTCTTTTGAGAGGAACAAAAATTGGAAGACTTAATTGAGCTTCGAGAAGAGTTCGACTATTTTGAATAATGCTTCTAGGATTGTGAAGCAACGCTTGGGCGTCCACAATTTTCTGCTGATGTCAATAATTCCGATTGAATTTAAAAAAAAAAGAGTATGAACGACAATTTTCTCTCACCGAATTTGCTTCTTCAAGAATGATACCGTTATTTTCATCAGCTTTGATTTCCCATCGTATTGACAAATAGGCCATAATCATAACAATGAAAAGAAAACTACAGACTATTGTTGTCAATTGCCAACTGAACCAAAAGCCCAAAGTAATACCAACTAAGAATATGGCAGCTATTTCACATACTATGCCTAATCTTGGTCCAGTCATCTGCTGAATGCTCATCGCATCAGACGACAAACGAGTGCTAATAGCGCCAGATCGATTTTCAGACCGATCAAAATAACCAACTTCTTGACGAAGAAGACAAGCAAATGCTTTCACTCGAATGCGTTCTATCAATTTTGCTCCTGATAAGGCGAAAGCCATTAACTATTGCGAAAATAAGAACACTTAATTACTAAAATAAATCGTCGATCGATATGCTTACTTCAGCTAAATGAATCCCAAAAGCAAAAATACCCATAGAAAATACTATAAAACCATATTTCAATATTTGATTCCGACGTTCATTGTATGTGCAATTTTTAAATGCCTGTATTTTAATGAAATAAATAAATTTATATGTATCTTCTTATATTATAAATAACTTGCATAGATTAAATTTGTAATAAGAGCAGCCGATACAGGAACAAGTGCTCCAGCAATTAAACTACATATACAACCAATCAATATTGTTTTCCATTCTGAACTATTCATTGATAAAAGTCTTAAAAAGACAAAATATTGGCTATTAGATGACGATTTGTTCTAGAAATAGATAATTCAAAATTATATTTGAAAAAATGTTCTTTCATTTTGTTCAACTTCATTTACATTAGAACTTTTGCTAGCCGTACACAAATGCGACCCTGCATCTATCACAAAAAAAAACAAAAGAAGTATTTTATTAATATTCGAATATACAGTGGCAAACAAAATTATTTGACAAGCAGCTACAAGGTTCTTTCTCAGTTTGTATTTCAAGTTTAATAAAATTTGGATAGCTCATGCTTTCATCAAATTGTAGTATGAAGTGTCTAGTACAAATATCGTAAGTTTGTGAACTGAAGTTACGTTCAGTGCTCGTGCAATATAGGGTGGACAATAAATCATGCAACCGAAGTAGAAATTGAATATCTCAATCAAGGCTTGAGCAGAGAAGCTGATTTTTTTACCAGTGATAGAGCCATGTACAAGCTTTATATTTATAAAGACATGCCTAGGGAGATCCTTTCTTAAGTATCATTATTGACCTCAACAAGAAAATTTTACTTTTTCACAGATAGAAAAAAAACTGGTATACTTAACAGGGGGTGTCTTTAGGCATGGCTTTATGGATATGAAGCTTGAACATGGCTCTATTACTGATAACAAAATCAGCTCCTTTGCTCGAGCTGTAATGGAGATATTCAATTTTTATTTTGGTTAACTGACTTTTGAACCTCCCTGTATATGGCCCCCAAGTCGAAATACCAAGAAAAATTTAAATTTCTCCACTACGGCTCGAGCAAACGAACTGATTTTTTTACCAATAATAGAGATATGTTAACACTTTAAATCCGTATGGACAAGATTAGAACGAGCCTTTATAAAATTTTACTAATGATCTCAACAAAATAGTTTTACTTTTTCATAGGTAGAATAAAAAATAATATACCTAATAAAGGATCTCTCTGGACATGTCTTTATGAATATAAGACTTGAACATGCTTCTGTCATTGGTAAAAGAATCAGCTGATTAACCCTATCCGTAGTGGAGATATTCAATTTTTTTCAGCAAAGTGACTTTCTTTTCGAACTGTGAAACAGTTAATTTTTCTTGTTGAGATCAATAATGATACTTAAGAAAGGATCTCCCTAGACATGTCTTTATAAATATAAAGCTTGTACATGACTCTATCACTGGTAAAAAAATCAGCTTTGCTGCTCAAGCCGTAAGGGAGATATTTTATTTTTTTTTTTGGGTAACGTGACTTATGGTCCACCCTGTAGGGTCCCCAATTTTCAATATCGCGTTCGATAGTGGAGATGATAAATACATTAGATGGATACAGGAATACAAATATCTTGGCTATATCATCTCATCTAAACTAGGATGGAGGCAGTTATTTAAAAAACATTGAATGTAAAGTTACGAAGAGAATAGTACTATTAAATCGTTTAAAATTTCTGGATGCTAATCTTCAAGTCTTCGTAAAGCTCTGTTCTATTCACATGCCATTCCTTTATTCAGTTGGTTATACCCTGTCTATCCGTTATTTATTCGAAAATAGCAGAAGGATCTTTCTAGGTTTTCTTACTCCTCTCTTAGTCGTACTTCATGTCGTTTTGAATGAAGTGAGATTTTTTTCATACACCCTCGATGAAATCTCTTTGGAAGATTGATATTCCTTATACTGGAACAGATACCTTAGTGTTTTATCTGATTCAGTTGATAGTAATCTAATTTTTGAAAAATCTATCTGTGCCGCGTTTAAGAAGAGTTGGTTGAATAAGGAATTCTCTAGTATGGGTTGAGGAGGTCTAAAAGATTTATTTCTTATAAATCAATTTTAGAAAAGGTTGTGTCGTGACTTTCGTCAGTTCCTTCTATCTCTTCTGTGCCTCAGTTTGATATTTCTGAAATAAATCTTCGTGAACTATTTCCTGATTCTTTTTGTTAAAGCTACTATCTATATCTTTATGTGTCTTATTGTAGTATTGGTTTGTTTTTTTTTGTTTTGTTGTGTATGTGTGTTCACAGGGACGTGGACCAAAGAAAAAAGTGGGGAGGGGGTGCAAAGGAATTTTTTGCGAACTGAGAAGGTCCATACAGAAGTTTTTTTAAAAGTGGGAGGGGGTGCAATATCTTTTTTTCTTATTTGACGATCTTTCTTTTTAAATAAAATATGGCATTTTTGCTGCGAAAAACTAAAAATTTTCTAAAAGTGGACGGGTGCGCACCTCTCCTCCCGCACTTAGTGGGGCTCACATCTCTGTGTGTCCATGGCTCTTTTTCCATTGCAGTTTTTTTATGTGAGTGCACTTCATCTTATTTTCTTTATCCCATCTTTATCTTATCTTTGATACTGTTAGGATCCTTAGATCATAGCTGATGTATAAAAAAAATATATCGTAAGTTTTTGGATGAATTAGTCAAATAGTGCAGTTTGTATTCTCTTGACTGAAGGGTGATCATGTGAAATAAAATACCTTTGTGTGTTTGTATAGATCACAGGTAAAAAAAAAACATCGACTTAAAAGTGTTTGATATGAGGTCTTCGATTAGTCAAGTTTTTTCATACTGAAACTCCAGTCAATCAGAAGTTTTCGATATCGGGCTTTTCACCAACCAGATTATTCCAGGTTGAAGATCCAGTTAGTCAGATGTTTTTGATATTGGGCGTTCGTCCAATCAGGCCTTCTCAGGTTGAGGTCTAATCACACTATATGTTTTTGATACACATGTATCACACAATGAGGTGCTTTTGGACTCGGATTCCAGACAAAAATGTTTTTCGTTTATATGACTCTCACCAAATTAGACGTATGACAGTTCGCGATTAGGGAACTGAACTGGTTCAAATAACCAGTTCTTTTTCAAGAAACTGGCCTGTACGTCTAGTTCTCAAAAAAGAACTGGTCTCTCCACCCAGTTCTCAAAAAAAGACTCAGTTCTAGAACTGGTGAAATGTCACACACCTACATCCAATCAGGTTTTCTCAGCCTGGAATTTCAGCCAGTTAGGTGTTTTCGATATTTAGCCTTCGATTAATCTTGTAATTGTTTTGAGTTAGCGAAACACTAATGAATTTCGTTGTAAATACAAAAGAATGAATTAACGTGGAAGTAGACTTTCACATGAAGCGGCTGGCTGTGAGTGACTTCCAGCACGGGAGCCGACGAACGACTAGTTGCTGCTCTGTATGATTTTCGTTCCTTTTTCGATATCTCAACGATTTCTTTTAACCAAAAAAAAATGAAACAACACGTTGGTCTAGACTCATCTTATATAAGAAACCGAGCAACCAGATGTGAAGATCCGTAGAGTCACCGCCGGTATCGAATACGAGCTGTGCTTTATGTTCTTATACGACAGTAATAGCAGGATATATCAAGACGCCATCTTCCTATAAAATAGTCGTCACTAGCATTGTACTTAGGTCATACCCAAAGTAGTGAGCCTGATACCTTATTCTCGTATAGAAGGCATGGAGAAATTTTCTTTTTTTACCATTAGATGGAGCGTGTTTCACTCTATTTTTCTATGCTATTTGAGCAATATGAAACTGTTATCATAATAATAAAATTTCGATAAGATCGGTTTCTGTCGCATATGTGCTGGTAGCATGAAACCTCATGTGTATTTTTGGAATAACTTTTCATAGAAACAAGATAGAGAACTGCGGGTTTCGCCGTTGGAAAGAGGAGATGATGACGCATCGAACTATAAATTACCGATTTTTCTAACATGATTTCTGATGAATTTTTTATTCAATTTTCTAACCGTTGGAAAAACGCTTGTTTCATGAAAAAAAGAAAAAGCAAAATATTTGATAAAATATCCTAGTAGAGGTTCGTCTAGAATAGGTATTATCCATAATTAATTAAATTTAAAGAGCTGAGTCTTTCGCAGTTTGTAGATCTTTGATTAACGATTTGAATGTGAACACGATTATTGAAAATTTACTGTAAACAACTCATGGAATAGATTTGCTCTTTAAAAGCTGAGCTAAAACCTTACAAAAAGCAGGTTAGAAAAATCAGTAATACATAGCTTGATGCGTCTTCATCTCCTCTTTCCAACGGCGAAAATCGCAGTTCTCTATCTTGTTACCATCAAAAGTTATTCCAAAAATACTCACAAGCATTCATGTTCATGCTACCACCCTCTATGCGACAAAAACAGATTTTATCGAAATTTTATTATTATGATAACAGTTTCATAGTGACCAAATCGCATAGAACAATAGAGTGAAACACGCTCTATCTATTAGTAAAAAAAATTTCTCGAAGCCTTCTATACGAGAATAAAGTATCAGGCTCACTACTTTTGGTATGCTCTAAGTATGTATCCAGTATAGTTCTCAGAACAGGATCCAGCGAACAGTGAGAGATAATGTTTAGATCGAATTCGGTTGAGAGTTAAGTGAGTCGTATCGACAAATATTATTTGCTAAGAAAATATCCATATTATACAGTTTTTCATCTTTCAAAATGATCCAACACGCATCTTCGCCAGATAAAGAGCGATCAAACTTTAAGGAACGATTTTCTCTAACAAATTACGAACGATTCCTACTGTCATCTATATTAATACACTATGACCGACTGAATTGGCAAATATAAAAGTCTGCTAGTTGGTTCGTTTTTTCTTAAAATGGTGCCAACGAAGAAGGAATATTCTATTGATCTATGATAAACTGTCGTAAAACTTTCCTAGACGGTGATTCCGAACATGAAACTGCTCAAAAAGTGATTATTTGTCGACCTTCGGTTCATTACATTATCATTGAATACAAAAAAAACAAAATGTTTTGGAAATATATCGATCGAGATAGTAAACGTAAGATTACCGTACACTTTGATCCAGTTGTACAGCGAAAAATAAAAGTGCATTGGCGAAAATTGGCGTCATCCATGAAAATCGAACTTAAAACCGAATTGGAAATAATCATTTTTGAGCAAAGTGTACATGATTTACTACACGAAACCGAATTTAAGGACCGTGTTGCTCAAAAAAAAACCATTCTCTAACAAAGCCAACAGCCTCGAACGTATTGAATATACTAAAATCTGTCGAGAAAAGCCTCTTGGCTTCTGGGATCACCTGCTATGGATTGATAAAGTTACATTTGATTTGTTTGGTTCAGACGGCAAAGTTACGGTGTGGCGAATACCGAACGAAGGATTTGATCCCTAACAGACCACTTCCACCGTGAAACACGGTGGGAAAATTGTTAAATGCTGAGGCGTTATCTCGTCATCCGATGTTGGAAATTTTGTTTTTACGGATGGAAATATGACAGGAGAACTTTATCACAATATTTTGCAAAAGAAATTATTTCAGCCTTTAAAAAGTTAAATATGAGGCAAAAATGGGTTATGCAAGATGATAATAACTCTAGGTACAAAGCCCATATAGTATCAAAATGATTGGATGAAAAAGAAGCTGAATGGCTAAAATAGCCACTGTTCTCTTCGGATTTTAATTGGATCCAACTTATTTAGGATGAGGTTAAAGGAAGAGCGAAAAAAGAGAAGCCAAAGAATAAAATAAAATTGAAACAAGCTTTACTTCTGGTTTGGCAGAATAATGGGAATCACATCACAAAGAAGTTCGTTGGTTTCGTGCCAAATCGTTTTAATGAAGTCATTAGAATAAGTGGATATGCAACTAGCTATTGAATCGCAAAAAAGATTACTTTTTTTATAATTGAAACTTTTTTGTGTACGCGTCGGATAATTTTGGAGAATGAAAAATTATACAGTATGTTGTTTTTTCTTGATAAATACTGAACTATTGGACCGATTGAACTAAAACTTACGACACTTATACTAGACATTTTAGACTACACATTGATGAAAATCTGAGTTCTCTAATATTTGTTGTGTCTAGAATATAGACTGAGAAAAAACTTGTAGCTGCTGGTCAGATACTTTTGTTGGTCATTGTATATCTTTTCATAAAATATTGACATACGAAATTCGTTTTCATCATCTTCTTCGTCTTTTGCTTGTTTTTCTTTTTCTTTTTCTTTTGTCTTTCCTTCTTCTTCGTTGTTATCTTCATCTTGATCAGCTTCTTTATCATCATCTTCCGCTATATCAATTTGTTGTGTTTCAATCATTTTTTTATATACTCCTTCTTTGTTGGACATTAATGTTTCATGTGTACCGTGTTCGACAATAGTTCCCTTATCGAAAACATATATTTGACTTGCATTTCGAATAGTTGAGAGACGATGAGCGATGACAATTGTTGTACGATCTATGAATAATAAACAAAAAGAATGAATATATGATAAAACAAATCAATCTATTAACTTTTGGATGCTCGATCAAGTGCTTGTTGAAGAATCCTTTCACTAGTATTATCAAGAGCACTCGTTGCTTCGTCCAATAGAAGTAAAGCAGGTTGTTTGACAAGAGCACGTGCTAATGCGATTCGTTGTTTCTCACCACCGCTCAACTGTATTCCATGTTCTCCAACAGGTGTTTCATATTTCTAAAGAAGAACGTTATAAATAAATAGATTTAAGTAGAAAAATCAATTTATTTAATAAAAACCTGTGGTAGTCGCATGATGAAATCGTGTGCATTAGCTTGTCGTGCTGCTTCTTCAATTTCAGATCTTGTTGCATTTTGTTTACCAAAGCGTATATTTTCATATATAGTCGTGTCAAATAAAATCTATTTTCATATTCAAATTGAGAATCAGAAAAAAACGAAAGAAAAACGCTTACAGGCTCTTGACTTACAACACCAATATTTTGTCTAAGTTGTTTAATATGATAAGTTTCAATCGATTGACCATTGATAATAATATGACCTGATGAAGGATCATAATAACGGAGAAGAAGCGCCAGACATGTACTTTTTCCTATGAATAAAATAAAAAAAATAAAAAAATAAATAATGAATTGTATAATAAGTTAAGAATTAAAAATTTCACCAGATCCACTTGTTCCGACTAAAGCCGTTGTTTGACCAGCACGTACTGTGAAATTAAGATTACGAAGAACAGCTACATCTTCCCGAGATGGATAAGTAAAATTAACATTATCAAATAAAATATCCCCATTTATATTAATTGATTCTATGTTTGATATTTTATCACTCCAAACTTCTGATTCATTTAAATCTGCTTCTTCTTCCTTAAACAATGTGAATAAATGAGTAAATAGGATGGACGATTGTTGATCGATATTCATACCTGATCAATAAGTTTGAAAACTGGAGTTGCTGAGCCGAGCGCTTCGGCCAGCGATTCAAAGAATGAACTTATTTCTCCAAAAGCAGATATACTTTCTGCAAATGTAAGAACAACCTACATTTATATAAAAATAAATAATCATTTAAGCGATTTTAGTTTTTATTTGTATCTATCAACTAAAATAACATACGAAAACAATATCTTTTATATTTGAGTTATTTTTATCATTATGATTCATAAAAAAAAACCCAACAATAAATCCAACCGAATATATAAGATAATTTGTAAAATAAAGCCATCCTGTGTACATTCCTAATGCAAAACCTTTACGAAAACTACTTCGACGACTTTGATACAATGATTTTTCGTATCTATTTTATTCTAGTATTATTTAAACTGAATTATTTATAATAAAAAAAATCCTACCGTTTTTGTACAAATTCGCTTGCGTTCAATGAAAAAACAGTACGAATTGAACTAAATACTTCTCGAACGATTCGTCCCGCTTTTGAATAACTATTTAATTCATTTATTGTTGCATTACCAATTGACTATGAAAATTTATAATTAAATATACTAATGAAAATATTTATGATGATACCTTTGAAAAGATTCGAGAACCTATGATAGTGAACGGTAATATACACAACATAATTAATGTTAAACGCCAATTAAAACAAAAAGCTACTACTATACCAACTATTAAACAAAGTAATGCTTCAATCAACAAGGCCAACTCAACACCTATTCCTCGATTTATATAACCAATGTTTCTAGGTTTTAAAGATAAATTAAACAAATATTAATTTATTATTCTTTAACTTACTCAAATAATTTTGAATCAAGATGACCAGCAACATTCGTATCGAAATACGAAATTTTCTATATAAGAAATTTTTTATTTTTTATTTTATATAGCTGATCTTCGAATTAATTCTAAACATTATATATTGTCTTCAGACATGTCCATTGCGGCTGAAAACCAGTCGCTGTCGCGATGGTAATTTTAAAAATCGTTTAGATTTTCAAGGGTGTGACCGGTTTAAACTGGAGCTGATTATGACAATCGATCAGACTCGTCAACCCTTACTGTGTAGCACAAATCAACACTGTATTATGTGTAAATTCCTGAGTTTTTGGAATTTCTTTCATAGAAACGCTGTCGCTGCCGCCGCTCCCAGCACGGCAGCGGAAGCGCCGCCATGGACATCTCTGATTACCTTGTATTATATCTATTAAATTTCAATAATTATTAATCAGATATCTAGTTTTTTTTATAAGAAAACGTTTTCATTAGATTTTTTTTCCTCCACAAAAAAAATCAATGATTTAAAGCTTATTCATAATTAAATATAATACTGGGTGTTTTTTTACCTCAATTGTTTTATGTAAAAGAAATAGTCAAACATAAGAACAATCGAACGAAAATAAGGATGAAATTATTTTATTTCAAAATAATATTTATTAATATGCTGATCAATACTATCTACAACAAATTATTATTATTGGGTGAATCCGCGGGGTTTCTACCACTTTCGGGAAAAACAGTATTCTGTTCCAATATTATGAATAAACGTTTCTTTTTTTATTTTAATAGTCTAGTTCATGGGCGGGCCAGGAGGGGTGCGAGAGGGGGCAATTGCCCCCCCCCCCCGTAAAAAAAATTTTTGGCTGGGACTCTAAGAAAAACGTTATGAAAACAAGCGTTTTTCAGCGAAAAAGTGCTTATTGCCCCCCCTGAAATTATGGTCCCCGGCCCGCCAATGGTCTAGTTAGACGTAACATCGTCGAAAATGGTCTACGGTAATAATTAAAAGCTTTTTGAACATATAAAATATGGAGAACCACATCATTTTTTAGGAAAACCACACATGCAAAGGGTTCTATAATAGCTGATAATTAAATTGTTAACGATATTTTTCATACTTTTTCTTGGCGTCACGAGCTGAAATTTTGATCACACGTATATCTAATAAAGATCTTTTACTTCTAAAAGTTTCAGCTCTCTAGCTAAAACTACTGATGAAATATCATCTAGTGTACTCGGTTTTTGCAATAATTTTACAATAAAAATATACAAAAAAATGTACGAAAACTTATGTATTTCAGCCTTGTCGATGTATTTTCAACAATAGTTTTAGCTAGAGAGGTGAAACTTACAGAAATAAAATATCTTTATTAGATTTACATGTGATCAAAATCTCAGCCCTCTGCGTCCAGAAAAGTATGAAAAATATCATTGACAACTTCCTATAGGATACCTTTTATATCTGTGAGGTGTTCCTAAAAAGTCAGGTGGTTCTCCATATTTTATATGTCCAAAAAGATTTTAATTGTTACCGTAGGCCGTTTCCGACGATGTTACGTCTAACTAGACTATTAAAATCGAAGAAAAACAAGTTTTCCAGGAAAGTGGTAGAAACCCCATGGATTCACCCTATTATATAAGAAAACAAATACTATTTTAAATAATCAGATCATTTATTCTTTTACCCTCATTCATTTATTATCAATAAGATTAATAATCAATTAAAATTACGGGAAGTTATTTTCAACTCTGATAATATATATATATATATTAATCATTTCACTTTCACATTTAACATTTTAAACGAGTATGAGTAAATACTTTATCGAATTCATGTTTCAAAGAAATATTATTCAATTTGTTCACAGTATAATAAAAAGGACCCCGCCGGATTTTTGAAATTATTCGTATAGAAAAACGAAATACCGGATTTTCTAGAGCTTGTTGCGGCGCATCTAATGGTATATAGAAAAATAAGCTTTCGTCGTATTTTGGTGTTGCAAGGATACAAACATTAGTTATAGGTCCTAATGGATATTATGATCCTTCGAATGTTTTAAGATAGATTTATGATAATTCTTTATAGAATTCATTTCTTCAAGCTTCTGATCAGAAAATTTGCGCGTCGTTTGGCTTGTTGACTGTTGCATCTCGCTAGATTTTAGATTTTCCAATGGCCCGCCAAGCTGTAGCATGATCATACATCTTGCGTTATAGTTTTCCTTGTAAATGCATTAGGCATTTACTTTTATCATCCCAGATATAAATTCAAATACCACTTTTTCATATCATCTTATAGTTCGTTTGAAGCATCTATAGTGTGTTGACAATTGATCAGATAAACCTATATCTCATTTTCCTTTATTGTTATTGAGGACAACTGTACTTTTATGGCTTTTTGTTAACTCTTCCTCCGAGCTTGAAGATTCAAATTACACTTTAGCAAAATCGTTTTCCAAATTACTCATATCATTCCGCAAGTTACTATTCTTTTCCGTGTCAGTTACTCCAAACAGCATTGAAGTCATCACAAAGTTTCGATCTTTTTCATATAAATGCAGAGCAAGAGAAAAAAATAAGGTTGTGTAAAGAAAACAGAAACCAGACTGGAACTTTGCTACTTTATCTCATTCTCACCGTGTCAAACATAAGAAAAAGAGAGAAACAAACTTCAGTAACTATTAAAATCGACGTAAAAATAGAATCCTCTATGTTAAGATGCAAACAAAACAAAAATAAATCCAGAGCCCTTCCGAATATTACAGGAAAGATGGGCATAAATCAAAAGCAAAAAGAATAAGGAATGATTGCATATAATGAAAAGAGCAAAGAATGTATGTTTCAAGAGTGAATACACGTAAAAAATAAAGATTTCACAACTATTTCTTATGAAAACCGAATCGCCGTGAAAGGGTTAATGACAATTGCTCCCAACAAATATGACCGACAAAAAATCGAAAAATGGTGCGTATTGTATCCTCACCCCGTTCAAAATTTTTGTATTGTTTCAATCAAATGTTACTAAAACCTTCGTTCACCTATAAGGTTTCAATCGAAGCCCAATCAGGCTCGAAGATTACTGGTTCTTCGAAAAAATAATGGAATACTAGCTTATCCACAATGTCTACGAGGAAATAATCGTCCTTTGTCTGTCTCAACAATAGATGCTGTAATCAAGTTCTATCGTGATGATGGTATCAGTTGAACCTCATTTAATTCTAAAGACATGATCAAAATCAACAAGCAATTAGTAGCAGTTCGATTTTTAGATATGATTGTCTTAAGTACCTATCACATATTCAATGAACGACATCCTGGAGCTGTTGCAAGATCAACTTTTAATGCTCTTCGACTACGAGAAGTAAAGGCTGCAACACCACATGAGACGTGCATGTGTATTATCCACGAAAATATGGATCTGTTATTGAAGGTTTGTGCTAGTTGTGTATTGATTCGAATGTAACTTAACTTCATTATAGGCTTGGAACGCTTACTACCGAACATGTGCAAGTGTAGTTTCTTTACCATCTAGTGACGAGATCAATATGAAGGATCTGATAACTCAAATGGTTTGCACTGTCTCGAATGAAAAGTGCTTTAATGGTAAATGTGATCATTGTCCAAAGAAAAGAATCACAGATACTCTTACTAACAACAACATATTGGATGATGAATGCTCATGGACTATGTGGAAAAAAGTCAATAATAAGTTCGACCTTCAGTAGATGTCTAGCCCAGTTGATTCTCTACTAACGGAAATAGAACACAGATGTCCTTTATTCTTGCTACACACACAAATCGTGAACAACGTGAATATATCAAAGATTCACGTTGTCAATCAACGGACAAGACTTTTGTTATGGCTCAGATAGATTTCTCAAGGAATTACAAACTAATACGTCAACGCGAAGTTCAACAAGGATTTTTGTTGGCATCAAGTCACCTTATTTACAATCCATTTGACCATTGAAAAAGAACAACAAAATTTAGCGAACATTAGCAATTATATGAAACATACAACAGCGTTTGTGCACTGTGCCCAAAAATTCTCACCGAATTCATCAAGAAAAACTTTCCATTTGCAAAAAAAGATCAATTATGTTAGGTAAATCTTATTTTTCTTATAGCTTATGTGCTACGTCAATTTTCTTGTTTCGTTTAGTGATGGTGTACGTGCACACATTACCAACAATGCCAGCATTTTGAACTTGATTCATCACAAGATCGGTTTTGATTTGGACGCTCGCTTGGACGTTTACAGCTACAGGTCATGAGATAGGTGCAGTACTGAAGTCCATCGCTAGACGTGCTACACTTTCTAAGAATATTCTCATGTCAAATGCAAAAACTTCTACGAGTTCTCACAAAAACAACAACTTGAAACAGCAAGAAAATCCAACAAAGATATTCCTGGTGTTCATGTCTTCTTTCTAGAATCAGATGAAGTAGAAGAGGTTAAAAACAATTATTTAAAAGCTAGAAGCGAAAAACTGCGAACAACAGGTGAGAAAGACCTTTGCCTCTATTCCTTTATGTCCGTATTGGTTCAGGTACAATACAAGGAATCTGAACTATACATGGATTCAAACCAATTAGCCACTTAATGGTTCAAGATAGTCTGACGTCTCAATCAGCTCAGATCAGGACATTTACATTTAAATAAAAACCCTTTTTATGTCTTTTTCAGCCGATCATATTTTTTAAACTCAGACTTGATGATGATATACAGCATTCAGACAGAATGGACAGCTCTTTCCATTTTCGAACTATACTAGATTTCTTTAGTCTTAGATTCCTGAATCTAGAGAAAATGACTCTTCACTCAAAACATTCAATAGGACGGTCTAATGTTTCTAGACTTGTTTTAGATTTTTGAACACAAGAAAATTCCGAAAAAATTGCTTTTGAACAAGTTCTAGGTTTTTTCCTGACATTTTCTCTATATATATAAACATATCATAGGTATTCCGAAAAACTACTTCAAAACTCGAGATCTTTAATAGAAAGGTGCTATTTTTTTATCAAAAGTGTTTTCTAGAGCATACTGATACTTTGACGCGAAAAAAATCGAAAAAAACACCTTTCCAAAAAAGTGGATAGATCCTCATGGATTCACCCATATACATAAATTCAATAAATTTTGTTTAATATGTTTAAATAATTGAATAAAATAAATAAATGTGATTAATATTTGCCGAGGATGGCATAGTGGTTCTATGCATCTGACTCTTAGTCAGATATCAGAAGGTTCAATTCCTTCCCTTGGCACGTTGGCGATGGTGGTGATGGAAGAATAGAAGAAAGGAACGAATTTATTCCGTACAAAGAAAAAACCAACAATACACGTGGACATGGTTATCAGACATCGCCAGTTTGTTTGTTTTCTGTTCTTTGTAGCTCTGTTCTCATTACATTATCATCATTGTCTTTCTCTTTCGTAAGCGTCCTCTAAAAAATTGTACTGTAGTTGTACTAACAAAACTCACAAAAAAATGTTGGATGTCACGAATAAAATACAGCGAACTCGAAAAAAAAATATGATTAATATTTGACTTACTCGTTGAATAAGTGAGCGAAAAATCCGAAAACGCATTGTGGATGTCTGTCGTCTTGATGTTAGATTCGTAACAAAATATAATAGAGTGTTAAATATCCATTCAACAACACCAATAACTATTTAAATAAAAAAGAGAAGAAGAATATAATATAATATAGAAATGATCCATTATTGCCCTAACCGATTAGCCAGTGAACTTGATGTGTTACTTCGCGTCTTAATGTTAGTACTGAAGACGATGATAATGAGAACACTGACGAAGACATATTATTATAAGGATGACAAAGCCTATTAGAAATAAATGATGGGAGTAATATTGTTAATTAATATAATAAATTTATAAAAGACTTATTAAATCGTTGATAATTGTATGAAGTTAGTTCAATACCGAAAGGACATTGAATTGTGTTTAAATAATTAAACAATGTTTCGTTATATGATTGATGACAATTACTTTCAACTGATTGAATAGCTAGAAAATCTGCAAGTTGTGAAAGAAGAACTATGTATGCCACTGTGCAAGCAACATTCATTAATATTGAAATAATACCAATAAATATTAATATATAATCAACATAATCAGCAAATCGGAACTAAAGTAAGAAAATTTTATTTAAAGATTTTTCACACAATATATTCTCTATGCAATATTATTATACTTAGGGCATTCCAAAAGTAGTGGCGGAGGTACCTTATTTCGTCAAGCAGAGGTATAAAAAAGTTTCTTTTTTTACCAATAGATAGAGCGTCTTTCGCTCTATTTTTCTATGCTATTTGATCACCATTCAAGTGATATTATACTAATAAAATTTCGGTAAGAACTTTTTTTGTGTAACTCCAGCTGGTAACAACAGTGCATATTATCATTCGTGTGTGTTTTCTTTGTTTTTTTTCCCATCATCTAATAGCTTTTATTAAAAAAACAAAATACATCACAAGATGCAGCATGAAAAGCTCTATAATTTACATACGGCCACCTTTTTTTATACTCCCACTTTTTGTTTTCAAAAGGGACAAAATTTTGAGCGATCAAATTTTGGGCGTGCGAAAGTTGGTAGCACAGCATTTTGGGTATTTGGCGTGTTTTGAAAACCATCACAATAAGGTTTACTGTGTAAATAGTAGAACTTTTCACGCTGCATCTTGTAGTGCATCCCGCTTTTAATCAAGCGTATTGGACGGTAAAAAAATGAAAGAAGAAAGAAAAATTCTCTGTTTTGCATAGAAAAAAATGATTTTTTTTTGCAATGGCGAAAACTGATCGCACAGAACTTTGAATTTTCGAAAGCAATAAATGCACAATTGAAATAAACTGTTCCTTGTAAATTGTAGAACTTTACGCACTGCATCGTGTGGTGTATTTTGTTTTTTGACAAAAAACCTATTAGATGATGACAACACGCACGAGTTATACTATGCACTGTTATTACCCGCTGAAGTTACACAAAAAAAGTTCTTACCGAAATTTTATTAGTATAATATCACTTGAATGGTGATCAAATAGCATAGAAAAATAGAGCGAAAGATGCTCTATCTATTGGTAAAAAAAAACTTTTTTACACCTCTGTTTGACGAAATAAGGTACCTCCGCCACTACTTTTGGAATGCCCTAAGTATTTTTCAAAATTTTAAAATTTTTTTATGTAACGCGTTCAGACGCTTCGAATGTTTCACTGGGGACACGTTTAGACGTGTTCGCTCTTAACGTTTCACACACAAATGAAACGCGTTTCAGACGCGTTTTGAGGCAAAAAATGTTTACAGGGGATGCCAAATGATGATATTATGGAGTCCACGGCTATTAAGAAATTTCTTTTTCAAAGTTGAGAGGGCAACTCTAGCATTACTAATAAGGTTTTCTCTAATAAGTCACTTCACAGACATGTACGCATACTCGAAAAAGTCCGTGCTCACGCAGCTCTTTTATGCAACAATTATTAATATTTATAATATTGTAGACATATTTACTGAACTTTCTTGTAAAAAATATTCGGATATGAATAATCAAGAACGATTCACCGAACATATTCCATATTTCAACTAATTTTATTGTAACCGATAATACATTAAAACCCTCTCATCTAAAGGTGTTATTGAAACACTTACTGTCTTGATCAATTCTGCGCTGAATATATCACCACCGAATAATTTCTTTTCATCACAGATGTTAGCGTTGTTCTTACAGGTGAGCGCTGTATTTAAAATGGGGGATACTCTTTAGAAAAAGTATATAGTGAAACAGAAATATCAAAAGATTTAATAATTAATCTTTTTTTCCTTCACTGTTCATAGAGAAGTAAAGAGTCCTCCGATTTATATAACTATACTCTTTTTGCAATGTGGATAATACAGGTATTCTAATTTTTATTAGTGAAGAAGATAATAATTTCTTAAAAGCTAGTACGAAGCTTGTGTTCATGGTAACTATACAAGTAGAGATGTAAGCCAACGCTCTGATCGGCGGCGACTCGAAAATTAAATTTTTTTTCGATGATATGGCGGCGGCGGCTTGAGTTGCTTTCAGTTCTTTTTCAGAAAACTTTTCAATTTTGAGAAAGTTTGAAGCGAAAAACGAAAAGAAACATCAATACGAAACGTTATAACCAGAGACTAGGTTGAGAGAAACCAAAAACCTAGTTCTGAAGGGGAAAATATTTGAATGTATCCACTGAGAAAAGGTCTAACGAGGGAACCATCCCAACTGTTTACAAGCTTTTAGCTTCATCTTTTGGCCATAGGTAGCCCTCAGTGAAATTAAGAAAATCCTAAAAGGGTTGGTGCGTATGGCGTGTTCCGAATGAGATATCAAGTTTTTAGTGCATTTTCGCTATAGCACCCCCGCTTTTACGGCAAAGCTATACTTTCGAATTTTCACTTGAGACTTTGCGCACATGAAGACCTCAGCTAGACTAGCTTGCATAAAAAAGCTTGTCAGCGCAGTCCCTTTGGGGCTAAAATGTGGAACTCACATATCTTTAAACAATTGAGCCTCAGATAAACAGGGCTGTCGTGAGGGGCTAAAAGTTGGGGGGAGTGGACAAAAATTTTTTCAGAAGTGCCTATAAACTATCGAAATTTCGAAGAAAAAATTACAGATTTATTAAAACTTTTTCAAGATTTTTGGAGAATTTTAGAAATTTTTGAAGGATTTTTGAAAATTTTTCAAAAAGTGTCGAGCAAAAAAAGAAAATTTCTCAAGATTGAGTGTAGGCATCCCCCGTCCCTCCCCCCGGTTGCGGCAGCTCTGCAGATAAATAAACACAGGAACCAATTTCTGTATCGTGCCTGCTTGTAATGGAGAGAAATGTCTGTTATGGAGGGGTGTCTGTAATGGGAGTGTCTGTAAGGGGAGGGGTGGGGGGAGGGGAGTCACAAACTTCGAATTAAAACTTACACTCACATTTTTCATATGTGAGTTCCACAAAATTTCAAAAGTTTTGAACAAAGTCTCTTGAAGATACAAAACTATCGAGAAACAGATCTTTTTCCATACGTAGTGTATATAGGATGCATTTTTCGAAGCTTGGTATCTCATAAAGACTTTGTTCAAAACTTCTGAAATCTTTTATGCAAGCTAGTCTAGCTGAGGTCTTCATGTGCGCAAAGTTTCAAGTGAAAATTCGAAAGTATAGCTTTGCCGTAAAAGTGGGGGTGCTATAGCGAAAATGCATTAAAAACTTGATATCTCACCCGGAACACGCCATGGGCACGAACCCTTTTAGGATTTTCTTAGTTTCACTGAGGGCTACCTATGGCCAAAAGATGAAGCCAAAAGCTTGTAAACAGTTGGGATGGTTCCATCGTAAGCCATTCCATCTTATAGCTACTTTCATGGATGTCTCGTATATGAATATCTCCTCTGCTCTCATTTAGGCCTATAAAACGAGGGAGCCACACTATTTTTTTAGTTCTCATCATACTAACATATATATCATGAAGCTTTTTTTATTTTTTGCAAAATTCGTTGACGTGATCATTAAGTTTTAGAAAAGATTTGAAGAAGGACATTAAAACTTGTCGTGAGAGACAGCCCTTTATCAAAAATATTATTAGCATTGTATTCATTTTCGATCTGCGTACATCTGAGATAAAGCGTTGTTTTCAACGGATCAATAATTAACAGACTTTTTTGAAACAGTTGAATCGTTAAATATACAATATATAAAGAAAAATATGCTATAAATGTTTATAACCCTCAGCTAAAAAATGTTCATGCATAAAGTTTCATTGCATCTGCTATAATATATGAATGTATTCGACAACAGGGCAGTTATCTTGGTCAAAGGACCGGTGAACCCCTTCAACGCTTTCGATCCTTAAAAGATATGAAGCTATGTCACTGCACGAGAACCATCTTTGTTTAATCATTATACAAAACCGATTCAAGAACTGATTATAAATAAAAAAGTGTAGCTTAAATATGTTTCCTCTTTACTGAAAATTAATCTAAAGCTACTGCCATATTTGATAGGGAGCTAATTATTACGGTATACCCATCGGCCTTCTACAAGTCTATTCTGAAAACTTGATGATTATTTCGACCAATTTTGCAAAAAATTAAAAAGCTTCATGATACATATATTAGCATGATAAGAACTAAAACAAAAAAGTTTGATCTTCTGTTTTTGAGATCTAAATGACAGCAGAAAAGATATTCATATTCGAAGTATACATACTCGAGATGTTCATGAAAGTATCTATAAGATAGAACGGTTTTAAATCCTTTCATTATGGGCATATTGATATATGCTTTCTTGTCAAACTAAAAGTTTTTGAAAACCCAATGTTCATATAGATGTCTCGGCGGCGGTGGCGGCTGCTGCATTTTTTTCTCGAAAATCGGCGGCAGCAGCGGCTCAGCCGCACCGCTTACACCTCTCAAGTAAAAAAACAACATGAAAAATCAGATTTTAGTCGATTTTTTTGTGATGAAAAATCTGATGAAAATGAGATTAAAATCGTGCCGTTTTGATCGATTTTTATTTATCTATATATATAAAGAAGAATGTCTGCCTGTTCCCTATGCATTCAGTCCCTGTAAAAGCTGCGGTCATCAAACTTTCCACAATGCTTCTCTGGCTCCTAAGGAAGGTCGAATGGGGTCACCCACCGTGGGGTGTGGTTGTCTGAGTGCGTGGGTGTGGGTGGGGTACCACTCACATAGTGCTATAGTAGGTAACATTGCCAAAATTTCCATGATGGTTTTCTGAGGTGAGAGGTAGTTTGGAAGAGTGTTCTCACCGATAAGAGGAGTAGGGAGGAGGCGTCTGGGTGAAATTTCACTCAAGTTCTATCGCACTGAACTTTGCATCAATTTTCCAAAAACTTAGTGAATTTGTTATGAGTCTAAGATTAATCTTTTTTATCTATGATGCTTTGGTCTAAATGCGAAAATTGAAGATTTCTAATAGATTATAAGGAAAAAATGTGTACGAGTGTTTCCTGGATTCACAACTATGGTGTATCCATTTGTTTTCCATGACTCGCAGAAACAACGTATTTGTTCTTTTTCGTGACTCAATGATGACGTATCGATATATAGAAAGAAGAATGTTTGTCTGTTTGCTATGTATTGAGTTTCTGTGATAGCTAGCATCACAAAACTTTCCACACTACTTCCTTAACTCCTGAGAGAAGTCAACGTGGGGTTGGGATCACTAAATGGGGTGCACTAAAGGGGCTGGGTGAAATTTCATCCCGATCAATACAGATCGAGATTCTGATGAGTGTGTTCGCTATGTATTTAGTCATCGTGAGAGATAGCGTCACGGAACTATCCGCATCAGTTCCTTGAATGCTAAGGAAATTCAACTAAGTGATCAGTGGTGAGAAAGGGAGGCGTGCGTGAAGCTTCATCCAAGGCGAAAGAGACCGTGATTTTACTCACTTTCTAATCTAATGACGCAGTTCAATGCAAATTGAGAGTGATCGTGCCCAGAGTGGATGCGAGTGAGGATGTCATCCTGAGCCTGATGAGGAGAGTGCTGTTGAAGATGCCTAATGCACGGCGGGACAAGCTCTGTGAAAGATACCTCACGCACGGTGAGATGTGTGAAACACACCCCGTACACGGCGGGGATGTGTGAAAGACACCGCACGCACGACGGGAAAAGTTCTACTAAAGATACCCATGCACGATGGGAAAAGCTGTGTGGAAAATACCTCAAGCACGGTGGGAAAAACTTTTTGAAAGACATTGCACACACGACGGAGTAAGATCTGTAGTAGAGGTTCCAAGTATGGTGAAAAAAGTCCTGTGGAAGAGGTATCACGCACGGCGAGAAGAGTCCATTGGCGAACACCAAACGCATAGCAGGAACAATCCTGTTAAAGATGCCTGACGCATGCCGGTAAAAGTTGTGTCCAAGAGGTTTCAGGTGTGACGCGAAAATCTCTATTGCAGATAGTTCACCCACAGCGGGAACAGTCCTGCAGAAGACGTGTTATGTAGAGCAGAAAAAGTCGGGTGGAAGATGCAAAACTTCAACCATATTCTCTTTGCAGCGGATACTTCCGCTAGTTATTATCTATTAATCGATTTTAATCCATTATTCGCAGTTAATCGATTTTAATCGGTTATTTTTATTTAATCACGTTTGATAACATTATAAGGTGAAAACTGGTTTTACCTAGATTCGAATCTGTACATCTTCTTTTCTTATATTCATAAGATGTGAGCTTACCAATGATCTGAAACCTGACATATACTATAAAGTTGGAACCCCTATATAAATTATTCAACATTGAGATTGCGCAATTACAAAAGTCGATTAAAATCTATTCGTTCGTATTGTTTAATCGATTAAAATCGATTTATGGTTCAGAAACCGGTTAAAATCACAAATTTGATGAGATTTAATGAGATCATGCTGTATTTAATGAACTTCTCCTGATTTTCCAGGAAAAATCAACCAAAATCAGATGTTTCATGTTTTCTTTTATGTAAATAAGTTCGAAACTGCTATATGAATTATTGAAAATTGAAATAGCGTAATTAAAAAAATCGATTAAAATCAATTATTGCGTCAAAACCAATCAAAAAATGTCACATTTTATCGATTTTTCATGGTTTTTCTGGAAAAACCGATCTTAACACGATTTTTTGCTTCTTTTTCATGGGTTCCATGAAGAAAAATTTTATTCAACTCCAGTGTATTTTTAATCAATTATTCTAATTTTTACGAACAAAACACGATTATAATCGTGTCTGTGGCAGGAAAATCGATTTTTATCGATTTTTTTTAACTTTTTCGAAAAAATGGATTTTAATCAGATTTTTTTAATTTTTTTTACATAGGGCTTAGCTAGAACAATTAAATCAATTAAAATCAATCATATATTAGCGAAATTCATAAAAACATATTGCGGCGTAAATTTAATCGATTAAAAATCGATTTCTTCTTGAGAAATGGATTAAAATCGATTATGGCGTCAAAAATAATCAAAAAGTGTCACATTGAATCGGTTTTTTATGATTTTCCAAAAGAAATCGATTATAATCAGATTATTAGTCTTTTTTTTACATGGGCTCTAGATACAAATAACCTTTTGCTTATAATTTTTGGGGTATTAGTAATTTATGCAAACACCACTAACACCTAACTTTTCAAAACCGCACGAAACGACCGCTTACAAACACCCACACCTTGGTGAGTTGTGCT
>JAJEKB010019738.1:211148-239073 GCA_022393335.1 Macrotrachela quadricornifera
GGATTTTGATTGAAACACTATTGGATATGATAGTGTCACCATCACTGTCTATGTGATGGATTTTTGTTTGGGACATAAGTGGTTGTTGCGATGGTTTTAGGGAGTAACATTGCGACAGATAACCATGGTATGAATGCTGGATGTTAGTATGGTTTGAGAATATGACGTTATTGACTGTTACAATGTCAACATTGATTGTTATTGCAATAGTGTTAGTGAATTATACGGATGTTTGCTGCAGTGGTAGACATGGAGGCTTTTGGAATGGGTTTGTATGAGAGAAAAAAACTCAGATAGCATTGGGGTCCTGTATTGGCTGAAATTAGAAATTATAACGCTGCATATGAGTCTGTTGATGCAGAAGTATGGTTTGAATTGGCAGAATAAATTTGTGCATGTATACACTTTGCAATGGAGATTACAATTGATTTTGGTTAGGTATTTTTTTTTCGCACAATGTTGAAGTTAGGGGCTTTAAATAGTTCGGTATGTGTGTATGGAAAAGTATGAGTTTACAATGAGGCACTACTCTGATATGTTGAGGTTGTACAAGATCGAATATGATGAGGATTAATTTCTTGAACTGTAGATACGTCGTTGTTTAGATGTCGAGAGTGGGTGCTGAAGCTAAACTATGGTTGTATGTTAGCGATATTGAAACAATACTGTGAATTAGATCTAGAAGTCTTATTTGGATAAACAAATAGTAGAGCAAGACGAATGATTGCATCTTTGAATGTTTTACAAATAATTCCTCAGAAAGAAAACATGATTTTGATGTTCTTCTTAGAAGATGCGCGGTAGAAACGTATATACAAACTATAAGAGCAAATGTCTACTAAGTTGTTTTGCTTTATGATGAGAATTCGCTCAGACAGTTTTGATAGAGTTTTGGACGACACATCTTTTGCATAAAAAACTTCAGATGTTCTCATTGTGCAAGGATGATATATTTGCAACTCGAAAAAGTCATTACAATGTATCAATTAGCTAAATATTATACGAAGTGACTGGATTATGTGACTTGTTCAGTTTGAATATTAGAAGAAAATCAAGATTCTAATATTTTCGTAAGTAGTGTCTTGTTCGAAAAAATAAAATGTTTCAATCATTTCTGAACATGCGGTATGAACATTGCAGAGGCTCTTATTTTTAACTAACTAGAAAAATTATCAGAAGAAGTCAATATGGACTTGTTCGTACAACTATTGTAGAGGTTTCGATGATGCTTAGTCTGAAAATTAATTGTCGATGCTGTCATTTACTCTAGTCAGGATAATTACAAGAGGAAGAAGTGTGTCAGATCCTTTTTATCGTACTAAAATATCATGTGATGTGGGATCGTCATGTGACCAATTAATTTTGTGCATAGAAGACTCCGTCGGAAAGAATCAAAAGGGATTTATTCTTACAGTTTTATAAAGCTTTTCATGGTGTATCTTTTCAGAGAAACCTGAAGTTTGTATGGCTTATGAGTAATGAGATATTTGTAAAATACACAGAGGTGCAAAAATTATGTCTCATCTGATGATTTAAATTATATAAAACTGAATACAAATATTACGTATCAAATTTTAATTTAAATTTCTTCTTAAAGTAAAATCTGAAGCCAAGTCTAGACTGTATCGTTTTCAATTTTCAGACTTCGCATATAGTACACGACTATCTTGAATAGAAAAGGCTAATGGTAAAGTGTTCCGTAATCATTTTTTATTTATTATTTTACAATTTTCCCATTCAAAATAAAATATGAGTAGTAATTGTTTTAATAATTTTCGTTAGGTATATGGTATAGACCTATGATTTTCATCATTCGCAAGAGTGATGCCCGGACCATCGATTTGTATAAGAATCATTAAGACGAAAAGTGTGTTTTTCGTAGAGTTTATTTTGTTCACGTTTTTTCACTGTATTTTTATCAGTTTTCACGATACTATGTGCTCGAGTTATGTTAAAATATAGCTGAATTATCCGTTTTTCACTATATAATTATGATATGCTTTTGTAAATTCACTTGAGAAAATAGTTTGATATGTTGATGAAAAACATAATAGTTTCATAGCAAAAATAAAGACGATTCAACAGTATTTTAACATAACCTGAGCACATATTATTGCGGAAACTGATAAAAATATACTTAAAAAAACATGAACAAAAAATTTCTACGACAAAACATTTTTTTTGTATTAATGATTTTGTATAGACCAATAGTTCAGACATCATTCTTCGAATGCTGAAAACTTCAGATCCACATCTTGTGCCTAACGAAAATTATTCAAACAAATACCACTCGTTTTTTATTATGAATCGCCTAACAGCACAGAGCTAATACCTTCCGTATTAGCCTTACCTCAGTATTGATATATTTGTCTTATGTTATTGTTTGAAACGCAACGCTGCGTTACTTCGTATGCTTGCTCACTCGAATGATATTTTATGTATTAAATGATTTGCGCACAACAAATAAATCATCTGTTAATATCATTAAAACAAAAATCGCTGAAGCATGGATGCGTGTGCGAAGAAAGGAAAGAAGTGTTTGAAGCAATTTTTTTGGTATAGATTGTAACAAATGAAGGGAAAAGCTCTTCATCGTCAAGTTATGGTGTAAAATATGGTGTTCACACATTCGTTGCTCTCATTAACTAAAAGTTCTTGCAGTTTAATGGGTTAACTGAATATTTTTGACTTGAGAGAAGTTCCATGAGCTGTTCATTTTGTGTTTTTCGAGGTTATTTTGGTTATGCTACTGCTCTAACGAACTGTTCTTATTTAGTTTAAGCTATGTATTCAAATCGATTTGTTTGGGAATCGGTTCAATTTCAATTTTTTCTTATAGGTTTATTATGAATAATTGCCTTTGTATGTTCCTTATCAATACTATTGACTGGTGAAATAAAATACATAACTGATGATTAGATATGTGACATGTCTCTTCGATTTCGCTTCTTTCAAATTTATAATCCATTTTTTATTTATATGATACCTATTTCATCAATTATATTAATATTTTTTCTACTAGTTCGACGTGTACAAAAAATGAATAAAAATGTCGCACGGGTTAATAGTTTAGTTTGTACAAAACGAGAATGAAAAATGGTTCGATATATAATTATTCTTGTTACTGTTATTGCTACGATTGGTATATCATATACAACATATATCTTCATAGTATCTATCACTAATCCACCAATATGTGCTTTTCGTATTGTTTTTATATTTCTCGATATATCATCAGAATTTGTCATGATTGCTTTATTTCAATGTACAGATCCAATTAAAATATTTTGTTATGAGAAATATCTATAGGGAACAAAATGCAGTTATACCAGCGGCTACATAAATCATTACAATTAAATTTTGACTATTCAGATAAAACATTAAGAATGTCGTATAATAACTAAGGATAAATTGTTTTTGATACTTTTTATGCTTTTAGTTGATCTAAAAAACTGGAATCTTTATCATGTATACATTTAACTATGATCTCTCATTTCTAAAAGTTTCAGCTTTCCAGCTCAAACTAGTCATGAAATCCATTGACACGACTGTAAACATAAATTTTCGTATTCGATATAGCAGGGCAAACCCATGAATAGTTAACCAAAAACTCCAGAAACTTTTCTTTCTATCAGAGTTTACAAAGCTTTTCCCACTGATCATTTTGTTAAAACAAATTTTTGAATATCATTAAGAAATGATATTATTATAGTCACAATAGTTATCACAAAATACAGATGATGTCAGATTTTTTGATAGAAATACTGTATACAATGTTCACTCAAATATTATTCATTTTATTTGCCTGCATTACAGTAAATAACTATAGGGTTTTGTAGACTTAGCTTTCCTCTAAAAAACTTACTACGTCACATTTCCCCAGAATATAGCCATTTTGAGATATGCAAATCGACTTTTCCTTACACCTTAACTTATTTTACAGTGTTTAGTATTTTGTCTATAATATCGTCTTTGGCTGAATGAAATTAGAAAATTTGTTTTACCAAATTGACCAACGAAAAAGGCTCTGCAAACTCTGATAAAAAGACAGTTTTCTAAGTACTTTACGGTCTTTTGGTTGACTACTCATGGAAGTATCATACGTGTAACGGTTTATTCTCTTTCGTGCTTCCTACTTTCACTAGATTCCATGTTTCAAAGAAAAACATGCACTCGTCCTCCTTTCTCGGGGAGGCAGTAGCAACACAAAAGAAGAAAGAGATATTATACAATTGGTTATATGCTAGAGGAAAGAGATGTGGTGTGATTGGTCACAATACGATATGCAGCATGATGGGCGAGGATATACTTTCTATCCACATAGCGCAACATTGGTTCCATCGGTTTAAAAACGGTAACTTCGAACTCGACGATTTACTTTGTTCCAGAAGACTAGCACAGATGATTTGAATCTTTTAAAGTAGTTAATCGAAGAAAATCCCAGGATGACTTTACGATGATTAGTGGACTGATTTGGATACTGTCATACTAAAGTGAACATGCAACTGCGACAATTGGGCAAAACGTGGAAATATAGAGTTTGGATACCAGATAATTTATCATTATACTAGCTCCAACAGAGAGTAGATGCTTGTATAGAATTAATGACATCTCACGACAACTGTCCGTGGTTCCACAATATTATTTCTGTCGATGAAAAGTAGATGTTGTAAGTTATCCACATGCGCAAACGGCGGTGGGCGGGAGCTGGACAAACAGATGTAGCAACGCCCAAAATGACCTTTACCCAAAAGAGATTGTACTGAACGTGTGGTGAGAAGTGAAAGGGATTATTTAATTGGGGAATTCTTTCTATTTGAAGTAACATCAATGCTGATCTCTACTGTCAACAACTGCACTAGATTATAGCAAAACTCAAAAGAAAACAGGGTCGAATATACTCTTACATGACAGCGCGAGACTTTGCATTGCAAAGTCGACATGTGAAAAATTCTTGAAACTCGGATGGACTACACTTCCACATATACCTTACTTTCCTGACTTGGTCCTAACAGATTACCAGTTGTTTCGTTCTATTTCTAATTATTTGGACGAGAAAAAATTCGACAACCAGAACAATATCAAAATGAATCTTGCCAACTTCTTAGACGAAAAGCCTCAAAATTTCTACGAAGGCGGGATTCTTTCTTTGCCAGAACGTTGACGACAAGTTATAGGCAGTAATGAAGCATACATTGTTGAAAAGTAGTTATGTTCTTGAGCTCAAAAAATAAAAGGAAATTTTTCGAGAAAAACGTAAAAATGTTCTTGTCAACCCAATAGAATTAATAATTGAGTCATCTGTCTATCTAAAAAAAAATACAGAGAAGTTTTACGAAAATATAATTATCCGATCAAATACTATTTTTTAATGGCAGAGTACAATATCTTATTATCTCTTCAACCATTAGTTTTCAATTAATTTTTATCATTTCACTGATTATTAATTAATCATAATAAAATACAAATGAAACGTAATGAATATCAATGCAAACAAAAACTATAATAAAAATGCTGATATAAAAAGATACTGAGTATTCACTCTCGAAATGTCTCTATTTTTCTCTCGTCCTTATACTTCAAATTCTCTTTCTTCTATTTTGTATTCGATTTTTTTTTGGGCACAAGATTCCGGCCATTTTTGTACGTTACAAGATCATTTCTCATATTTCCCACATTAAATTCCAAAGTGCTTTAAAATTTTGGGATGATATGCATCTGACATCTCTCCACAATTGCATAGAGTCATGTACATATCTCTTGCTTCGTAAAACACTCTAAAAAAATTGGTGCTCTACCGAACCCCCAAAAAAGGTTCTGTTGCTACGAAAAAGTCTCCAAACATGTTGATGATTCCAAAAACACGATAAAAAATTCTACGAAACCATCAAAGGATCGGCCCGTGTATCGGCGGGAAGAACCTTCTCCTACGAAACCTTTTTTTAAGTTCAGCACACCAAAAATAGGTTTCGTAGAAAAATACGAAACTTTTATGGTTTCGCATTGAACTCCACAAGAACATTAGGGTTTAGTCCGAAACCATTAGATTTTTCTGACAGAACTCTAAAGGTTTTGCATTTTGCTACAAAACCTATTTTTGGTGTGCTGAACTTGAAAAAAGGTTTGGTAGGAGAAGGTTCTTCCCGCCGATACACGGGCCGATCCTTTGATGGTTTCGTAGAATTTTTTATCGTGTTTTTGGAATCATCAACATGTTTGAAGACTTTTTCGTAACCACAGAACGTCTTTTGGGGGTTTAGTAGAGCACCAATTTTTTTTAGAGTGAAACAATGCCAGATGCGTTACAGTTGTCATTAACACTATATCTGGTACTTCGACATACCTTCAAATAGTCATATTCATCCCGGGCACTAATTTCATGTAGTTTGACGCAATAACAGAGCAATTTCATTATAAAAAGCAAACATCACCTTTGGAATGCTAACCTTTTTCTCTTATTTGTATTCAGCCTTCATCCCACACATTCAAATCCCATATAAACTGACTCATTTCACATAATCCGCAGTTATTAAAGTAAATGTATCTTCTCTATTCACATATAGTTCTATTATTCATTTCATTTTCAGTTTAGTTTTCATTTGATATCATATAATGCCTGCATTAACATTAAGGGTACCCCCCCTCCTTCTTTTTTGGCGATTTTTAGAGCTCGAAGACGGTAAGACCGATTCGGCTGAAATTTTTACCACAGATGGAGCATCTAAAATAACGAGACACGTGTTCGGTGAAAAAATTTTTTTCGAAAATTTGTTCGACTTTTTTTCGAGAATTTTTGTTTTTCATAGGTCTTCATCGTCACACCATACGACCCCATCACACTTTGTCCGATTTGACTGAAAATGTTTTTGGAGATACCTACGACTATATCTCAGAGGCAGTATTGAGGTTTTCAAAAAATCTCACTTTCTTTTTTTTTTTATAAAAAAGATACCAAAGGGTTTTCTAGCTTTTCGAACCCTATAAATTCGAATGGAAAAGTCAGAAATGAAAACGGCCGATTCTACCTCTAGAGAATACTTCAAAGTATATGTGGTAAAAATTTCAGTTCGATCGGACGAAGTTAAAGGGAGGTTGTACGTGTGGCAATTCGGCGTTTTGCATTAAGAACTAGTTTTGAGAAAAACGTAAAATAAGTTTGGGTATTTGTAAAGTACGCGAACACCCACGTACACCTCCAAATTGGAAGCTGATAATACCAGTAGATAGAGCTAAGTGAGTTGATTTTACGAACACCCACAAACACCCAAAACAGTTAAAAATTAAAGTGGTTTCCCACTGAATACTGGTTTTTTCAATCTACGAACACCCACGAACACCCACGAACATCCACGAACACCCACGAACACCTACGAACATCCACGAACACCCAAATCTCTTCACCAATCGATAGAGCAAGCTAACTTACATATGTAGGCAAAATATTAGATTTTTTTATGCTACCTTAAGAAAAATAGCAGGGACCCACTTTTTCAATGTTTTCTATTATATCGAATGACTCATTATATGGAAAAATTGAAAAAAGTGGGTCCCTGCTATTTTTCTTAAGGTAGCATAAAAAAATTTAATATTTTGCCTACATATGTAAGTTAGCTTGCTCTATCGATTGGTGAAGAGATTTGTGTGTTCGTGAGTGTTTGTGGGTGTTCATAGAAACAACTCACTGAGCTCTATCTACTGGTATTATCAGCTTTCAATTTGGGGGTGTTCGCGTACTTTACGAATACCCTTAGTATTACATGTACCTATTCATGTTTGTTTCACAAATTAACAAGTATAATAATTATTATATATTTATTTACACTTATTCATTTCTTTTATTTAATTATTTATGTCATATCTTTCTATTACTATATGGTTTACTTTCGTTTTTTACATTTCTTAACTTTATTTTTTATGAAAACTATTATGTACTTATTTAACTGAATTATTTTGGTTTGTTTGGAACACTATCTATGTATCTACTATTTACTTCTGAGCCTGTATATTTTTTTATGATAATTTATCTTTGACTTATTCATCGTAGTGATAAATCTCATTTTGTCTAAGGTGCTCATGTACTTGTAGCTTATTTTAAGTATAAATGTGTTTCAGAAATTGTTGTAACATTGAATTGGGTATTTTTCTCTTGTAAACTCATATTCACATATTTTTTACTCTACTATGTATCATTCATGAATGGTTTTGAAAGATCTATCAATAAACATTAACAATAAAATATCTGTTCAAACATTTCACTAACAGTAAAAATAACAACATGCAACCTGTTAGTTATCAAGTGATACACAAAATTCAATAATATCTGTGGAGTCTTAGCAATAATCGAAGTCTTGTAGTGTAAAAAACAAAATTTGTCTAGAATTAAAGATCGTTCCAAATAAGATTCGAGAGTATAAATTGTTATGTTTAAGGCCAAAATGGACTCCAAGACTATTGAAAGTTTAAAAATTTCAAGCTTCAGTATGACATTTCCAGCTTTAGTTTTCGATGCAAAAGAGTTGTCAGATACTTCACTACCAAATAGAGTTCGAAAAGTTAGTGGCTAGGCCATTATAACAGTGTGAGTTCTAAGATAGTATATATACATCTGAACACACAAAATTATTGATGATTGTATAACCTATTCACATGCTAGTAAGAGTGAGTTGCAGATCGAAATTTCAGTTTTGTCCACTTTATTTTTACAAAATCTAGCGTTATACACTTTCTAGTCGTAGGTATGCCGTCTAACTGACTAATTCGAACAGGAACAAGTAACGCTCGTCGCTATGATTCGCTAACCCTTCACTGGAATAGATCTAGGTAGAGGTGGCACTTTAAACTATAACTAAAGTCCAAATTTTACCGTTTGTGAGGACTACCTTAGGTCTTCACGCTTTAAAGTATCTAAGTACTTGCCGGAAATTACTCGTCGCTGCGTCCACTTTTCTATTAACCGAAAAACTGGCCAATCATATGAAACCAAAATGGAACTCGCTTATTCCTTGGATAACCGGGTGAGATTCCATGATGACTTTTGTAGAGCATCCTCGATAACCGCGAATTGATCCGAAGAACCGTATGGTTGGGTCTTATCTAAATGGAGGAAAAATATCTCGAAACCTGATTGGCTGAAACTCCTTTTTAACACCCAGTCAGCTTGCAGGAAATGTTAACTGTCTTATTCCAGTTCGGAGCATGGGGCTGTAAGAGCCAATTTAAGGTTATCAAGGGTGCTCTAGAAAAGTCCTCATACGATCTCTCACGCCTATCCACTTGAGAAGCCAAGGGTAGCCCCCCAATATACGGCTTAAGGACCTCTGAGACCTCCGAGATAGAGAGAAGGACGAACTCCGAGTTTTGAAAGTCGTAATTCTAATGTTTTTTAACCTTCGATTTTGACACAAACGCACTAAGAAACTATTTTTTTCATAAAACCCTCGTTGGAGTCGAGGGAATACAGTACGCTACAAGTGGAACGATAACCGGTTCACACCGGTTTTCGGTGGACCGGTTACCGATTCGTACGATCAACCGGTGACAATTCGTCACCGTTGCATCCCTAATGACTATCATCATGTAAAAATGAATAAATAACGTGTAAACGTTAATGCATACCAATACATGCATAGAATGATATCATGTGATGTTTGTCTTGAAGATTAGATACGAATCTTTTTCTTTTTTGTCACAAGAACCTTGTCTGAACTCCAAAAAATCCTAAATACCTTGTAATTTGTTCCAGATTCTGTTTTTTTTTGATCAAGTGGTCAAGATTTTTTTTATCGTAAACTTCAGTCAGAATTCTTTTTTTTCTCTTAAAAATATCCTGTCTGAGGTTGAAGATGAAAAGAATCTTATTTGATAATCAAAAAATAGTTTGGAAAGATCAAATTCATGATTATTGAATTGTGAATGTTCTGAAAATACATAAATTTGTGATCAACATTCATACAGTAACGTATTCTTGTAGAATTCGAGATTCTAGCCCAGAGCTTTGCTGTTTTTATTAAAATGTTTATCAGAAGTACAGTTTTAATTGATTTTAGATTCTTTGATATCAGCATTTATGTCATTCAACTATAGTTTTTGACGATTGTTTGACCTATACTTGACATGTGACTATGAAATTTAATATATTCTAAGAAAGTTGTACTTATTTAGGTAAAAGTATATTGGCCAGTTTGACCGTAAAACTTGGAAAATGATCAAGACAAGAAAGCCGAAACAGAATACCATGATCGACTTGCCGATTTGCTGCTTTCCCGAAGAGAACTAACCAGAATCAAGATATAACAGCTCATCGAATCCAGAAGTTCGGTTCCTGCTCCCAAAATAGGTATGCATCAAAATCAAAACTTTTGACTTTGATATAGTTTTGGTTCTGATGGATGCCTATTCCAAAATGGTTCATTTTCCAATAGCTTTCGGCGAAAACTTATGAATTCCCAGTTGATTTCTGCCGGGTTTATTGATATTAATATTACAAGTATTGTTTTAATCATAGTTGAGATTAGACTCAAAAGTGTCACAAGACTATCCAAATGTTATTTATAACCTTCGTTTTTAATTCGAACGGAATGTGTAAAAATTTTTTATTGTTCACTATTTCAAAATTTAGTTATAATTTAAAAAAAAATGGCATAAAAAATCAGTCTAAAAGTCTGCATGATCATGTTCTTAGTGATGGAAGCATTGCCAAAATTTGAATGCATTATAAATCAATAATTGAATCTATTCATATGCAAGACCATGCAAGACAAAAGAGCTCCACTTTTCGTAAATTCCGACAATTTAACAAAGTCAACTTCTAAACCATTGTCAGCAGCGGTCGTTTTTAGAAAGTCCTTCTTTAGTAATTCCTTTTCATATTCTTCGGTACCCTCGTCAACTGGTTTCATGTAATTAGCATTGTAGATAACATTGCCAATGCGAACAGAGTTAGTAATACCACAAAGAGCCATTTCATAATCAATATTAATTAGTTCTGCAACTTCTTCTAGGTTCTTTATCTCTTCATCAGTATATAAGCTTTTACATATCATTATCTTATTTGAGGACAATGGAAATAAACTGCAATCAAGATGATAAAAATATTCATCTGTCATTTTCAGACAAATTATTTTCATGTCAAATGTCTTCTCCATCCATTTGTATGTTTCCAGTTCAGAACGTATACCATATCCTCCAATATAAACGTTGCCATATAAATATTTTAAGTCAGCTTCACCTTCGAACTTTGTCTCTGGCATAAATGTCTCATATCCCATTGATTTGAAAAATTTTAAACCGAATTCGCTTTCTCCTTTTCTTGGTTCCGAAGTAAAATTAGATACAATCGCCACTTTTCTATCAGGTAAGTGAGTTAGTACTATGCCAAGATTTGCAGTAAATACCAAATCCTGAAGAGGAACATCATCAGGAGACGGTAACAGATATACTAAAGACTTTGTAGCAAGATGTTTGTAAAAATCAATGAATTCTTCCATAGCTTTCTTGTAGTCGGGTTGTCTATTTTGCTCTGTCATGCTTTCCATCCAAATATTATTAGGGATACGAGCTGCATATGTTGAAGGTAGACACACAAGAAAAGATGGATATTTGAACGTGTCATTTTTAGCGACGATTTGTTCTCCACTATTTTCCATCGAATCCATGCTCATCAAGGAGTATGTGTTCAGTATATTTTATCTGAAAGAATCATTAATATTATCCACTATTCTCACTCTCACCAAAACATTCTAGTGATGTTCTTTTCATGTGAATTTACGAAGATTAGTAGAAATTTGAGGGAATCTAGATGTTATAGCGGTATGATGGAAAAAGGAAGAAAAGAAAAACGTCGAATTAATAAATGTCGAAGAAAAGAAGGAAAAATATCGAAAGAAAAAATATTGAAAGGAGAAGAATAGTCATACATGGCCGATATAACAAAATAATTAAATCATTTCTGTTTTAATTGGCTTGTGTTGCCATTCGCGTTTATTCTTTCGGTGACAATATTTCGATTCATTGTTGTTCACTTCAGATATATGTTAGAAAGCGACGCATCTTACTCTTATTATCCTTCAATTTTGAGCGTTCTTCTGTATGCTGTAATTTTCCATTTTTCTTTACGTCATGCAAATGCTCCATTTTTTTCCTTTTCTTTCTGGTCAGCGAAAGGATTTTTCCCTTCGTATGATCTCTCAGGTATTTCTTCCTTATGTGTTTGGATAAGACCACATCCAATATGTCCGTCATCTCCTATATATAGTCACCAGTTTCTTGTGATACATCGGTGTGTGTCAACGGCTTCTCCTAGTAGTTGCTATATCATTTAACTCAATAAATAATCTGGAATCATACAACAACACATATTAGGACTACTCTTCCTCATACAGTTTCATTTATTATTTCTTAAAAAAGTAAGAAAATGTTGAATATAGATAATTTCATCTTCAGATTGAATAAAACGACGAGTACAAAAAAATATTATCGATCCTTGGATCCACAATGTACTGTCATTGCACATACTGATCTTAATGATGTTATCTTAAACATTAAAGATGATCATTGTCATCCACCTGAACCTGAAGAAATACAAATTCGCACATTCAAACAAACTGTAAAAGCACGTATTATAAATGAAAGTACACCTATACCACAAATTTATGATGAAGAAGCAGCACGAATCGATTTATCAACGTTAACAATTGCTGCTTTACCATCTCAAAGGGAAATTAGTTAGTAAAAATTGGATTTTCTTTCACTGAAGAATTTTTTTCTCAAGGTAGCACATTAAACAAAGCACGGTATTTACAAACACCTACTATTCCCGAATCTCAGTTGTTCGATATCCCAGAGGCTTATACAAAAACAGTGAAGAGTTCACCTTTTCTATGTATTGATCAAATAGTGAAGAGTTTGCCTCATACGAACGGTTGAAGTTATTGTTCAATAGCTCAATCATTTTAATGGATGGTACTTTTTCGTCATCACCTCCGATGTTCAATCAAGTCTTGTATACATGCTTTAAAATATGAACAATGTAAATCTAAAGCTATTCTTTGAAGTAACTTTAATATTTGTATATTTGGCAGCGTTCGTTTGTGTGTTCGCACTCTAATCTGATAAGAAAAAATCCACGTTTAAATTTTTATTCCATGAATTGAATAGTAAAGCTTATCAATTGAATATGGTCTTTAAACCAAGTACTATTATGACAGACTTTGAAGAGGCATTAGTGAAAGTTGTTAAAAGTGAAGTATGCTTTATGTTTTTCCAATTTGAACAAACGCTGTTGTAATTTTAATTCGTTAGTTTTCTAATAGTCAACATGTCAGCTGTTTCTTCTATTTCACTCAAGCCGCTTATCGCAATATCAAAAAATCTTGGTTTATCACGTGAATATGCTGCTGATGAAGAAATTGGAAGCGTTTGTAGGAAGCTTATGGTTCTTGCATTACTTCCTGTTTCATTCGTTTTATAAGCATATGATGATATACATGATTCAATATTTGAGTCATGATCATCAAAATTTGATTTGTTTACGCCTTTATTTGACTACTTTGAGAATCAATGGATGAAAAATGTTGATATTCAGAGATGGAATGTGTACGGAATTGAAATGAGGACAAACAATAATGCTGAAGGTTTATTACCATACGCACTAGTCATCTTTTTTCTATTACGTTTATATTTCAAGGATATCATAATCGCCTCAACTCAAGAATATCTAAATATCACCTAAATATTTGGTGTTTTATTAGATGTATTCAAGGAGACGAAAATAGATTCAGACATATGCTAAATCAGATGAAAAGTGGTCTTACAACTCGACCAAAAACGAAAAGAACACAAGCAATACAACAAAGAATTGACACGCTTTACATTCGTTATGATAATGGTGAAGTAACTGCCAATGAGCTTTTAGAAGGATCATCCTTCGTTGTAGCTAAAGATATCAAATCAAAAAAGAAGTGAAAAATAATTATTCTTAGTGAACTGACATCCGACAATTTTTTTATGGTTCATATTTCTCTTTTATTAAATAAATATTATAAAAAGTTCATGAGCACTATTTCTTATTGAGAAATTAAACTTTCGATATTTTCCCTTTCGCTATTTTCTCTTCGATTTTTTTCCTTTCTATATTTTTTCCATTGGCATTTTTTCTTTCTATATTTTTCTTCGTCATTTACCGTTTCGACGTTTTTCCTTTCTTCCTTTTCCCATCCATTCGTTATAGCACAACGATACGAATTCGTTAGAAACAAAATGATTTTCCGAATGAAAATATTGTAAAGATCGACTTCATACTTGATTATACCATGAAAAAGGTCCATATACTTTAATCAATGGAAAAAATATGACATTTTTATTGTTTCCTGGACTTTCTTTCATGCATAACCATTCATATTATAAACAAGTAACGCTGATCAACGGTGAATCGCTTGATCCTTGACTGAATTCATTCTATTTATTTTGAGAATCATTGCCAGGTAATTCATCAATAAGTGTGATGCTATAGCCGCCTCAATCTGAACAAACTTTTCACGTTTTATGATTTCCAAAACCAAGACTATCAATTTCAAACTCGAAGAATATCAAGCATCCGCACTTTCTTCAGTATAGATAACAATTTTGACTTTTATGGACTATTAATAAAGTGCTGATATTAGTCGCTTGAGCTACAGTTGGCATACTTTTTTCCAAAAATATCCTAGACTTCGTCGAAAGTTGTACGCGAGAGGAGATTATGTGAACCTTGTAAATGAATGATGAATTGCTTGTCAGAGTCTTTACAAGGCGTCACTTGCGACTAGTGAATACCCTCATCCTATCTTCTTCTCAAACTTATCTTCTAACTATGTTACGATTAAACCAAATTAATTCCCAGATCGTAAGAATCTGTAGATTTTTAATAGGATCACTCCTAATTAGAAATCATAATACGTAAACGGAAAGAGAAGCAAAAAACTAAAGCAACGAAAAAAATACACAAGCACAGTTTATTGAAGAAATCATGTGTGACAGTAGAAATTTAGTTTAGCATTTTGTGTACCAATCCTTTCGAATATGCCCCTTTATTTCCAAAGAAAGCACATTGTCAGATTCCGTAAATCATCCAAACTGTTGTAAGTTTCGCAAAACATCTTTTTTCTTTTGAATGTCAGCCTTTTAAAGGAGCAGCTAAATTTGAGTGGCGTCCCTTAACCACTCCATTATTTATGTCTGCTTCATTCAGCAACTAATGGTTCGATTTCGTTCACAATTCAAGAAAATCATGCTGGGACAGTGCACGAACGGTTATGAGGTTAAGAATAGAACTTCAGACGCAAAGTTCAAAAGCTAAGCCTGTTTTACGTACTCTTTATCGTAAAGTACCTTATGTCGAACTGAATGGAATACTACTGTAGCCTTTGACTATTATTCTTTTTAAAACTATGCTTGTAATTGAATTTATATCAATTACTGTTCCTCAGGCATGTTGAATTGATCCGAAAAATGTAGAAGCATCTCAATTTATTAATTTTATGCTCATTTATGGAATATTTCATGACCAATAGATCGTCTACGACTGTTAGTTAGCCTTCCGCTTACGAATTGACTTAGATACTGTCAGAAAATAATAATTTGCATATAAACAACAGAAGATTTAAAAGTTGCGATGCGATATATAGATAATACTTCAGTGTAAATTTAATTTATTTATGGATGATTATCATGATCAAATTTTCTAGATAAATGTTTTCGTATATATCTGAATGCACGATAAATTGTCGAAGTCCATTGTAGATTTATTGAATGCATTTTACAGGACAAGGTAAGCTACTAGTTAAATAAGTAATGAAAGGAAAACAAATGCTAATGTATCAGGTAAAACCAATTAGAAAATGATTAGTCTGTCAATCAGCAAGAAATAAATAGCAGAGATGTTATTCGGTTCTATCTTTTCGAAACCGAACCGAATGGAACCGAAAAAATCTGAAACCGAACCAAACCGAACCGATTAAATTTTTAAAAATTTGGAACCGAACTGAGCCGACATAATTAACAAAGTTCAAAACTTGAAATAACTGAGTAAGGATCTTAATCCCCGGCTACATGTTTGAAATATCTTTTTATAAATTCATGTCACGAATGAATTAGATTGAAGCAGTTTCCTATCGTCTACTTTTGTGATGTTTAAAAATAAATAAAATTTAATTTGTACTAAATTTCTTGCCTTGAAAATTTGTTTTTTTTTCAAAGCAAATTCTGATTTGCGAAAACTTAAACAGTTAACAGTTCGTCAATCGTTGGACTGTATAATTATATGTTTTAAAAACTTGTCGATTTACATAGATTCATGCTCATTTAAGACAACATTCGAATAACTGTAATCTGAGAAAAACGAGATTTTTCCTTTTTTTACAGTTCCAAATTAACTACATTTATTATCAGATGTCTCTTCTACCTTGCAGCATACATGAACACGTACAGAAATTTAAGAATATGTTGTCACAATTAAACTTTCAGCAACATCTATACGAGAAATTGTTTTACGATTTGTCATTTTTGATCACCGCGATTGCGAAGGAGTCAATTGTAAAAAATTTTTTTCTAGCGAAAAATTTTTGTTTCAAACAAAGTCAAGTTTCAAAAATATTTTTAAACGTCTTAAAAGTAGAACAGAGTAACCCGGTTGATCATAGATAAGGCATGCTTCTTCTATTTTATTAACGGAATAATAACTATTGTAGAGCTTGTTCATGAAGAAATGTAATCTCAGAGTGCTATTTTGTCTTCTGATGTACTATTTTTGGTATAATCGTAAAAAATGAAAGTATCTTTTACAATATGCCGTAAAAAGATGTCGTTTTACTCAAAAAATATATTTACCTCTAATGCTTTTGATTGTAAATAAACGAGTAATAGTATCGATTGTGGAGTATAGGATATTTTCTTTTTAATTTCTATAGTGTGCTACGCTACTCTAGTTGAATATGCTTTTCAAGAAATACTTTCAGCTAATAGATTAACATAAAGTTATCGATCATATTACGATCAGAGATGGGCAGCTCCGACTCCGGAGTGCCCGCTCCATGAAGCTAGCTCCGCTCTAGCAGCGGAGTGGGAGCGGAGTGATTCGTTAAAACGATGGAGCTGGAGCGGAGTCGGAGCGATTTTTTTTTACTCAGATTGGAGTTGAAGCGGAGCGTTTTCTTTAAAAAATGGAGCTGGAGCGGAGTCGGACCGACTTTTTATCACTAATTTCATCCGTACGTTTCTTTTTCGGTTCATTGTTCTGTGAGTAAATACGACAAATCGGTGAGAGAAAAGCTCGTCAGTCAATAAATGTTCAAGACAATGATTGACCGTTCATTTAATCAACTATAATACGGCTAATTAGGCTGTACTATGAAGAATTTGATAATGTGCGAACACGACGTCAATAAAGAGAAAAGTTGAACAATATAAACTAAGTGAGAAGTGAACGTTCATAATAGAATAAAATTTCTAATTCAAGAGAAAGTTGAACAAATAAATTCTGCTATGTCAAAACAAGTACCTGATCAATCAACGCCACTGATAGAGCAAGATAATGAATTATCTGATTTGTCTTCTATTATTGTCGATAACAATCATACAGTAAAGCTAAACAACACTAAAAAAATAGCTAGTAGTGTTATTGAAAAATTCTTTGATGATATTAAGACAGATAATGATGGGACAAAATCATCGAAATGTTTGTTATACAATACTATTGTTAAGCAATCGTCAAGTTCAACTTACAATTATGGTCGTCATATTGAACGGAATCACAAAAAAGAAATGGATCAATGGAAAACAGAAGTGCAGAGCAAAAAATCTGGCAATGAGAAAAAGCAACCAACAATTTAACAGTCACTCGGACAGCGAAGTAAGTTGCTATCGAATTCTGTAACTTAGGAGCTTATATTGATTTTTTTTAGTTCATCAAAAATATGGTACTCATACTCATCGTCAATTAGAACTTACTCAAATGATTGTACATGATTTAATAATCAACTTGGGATTGCCGCTTTCTATCGTTGAACATCCAGCATTTTTATGAGCAATGAATACAATTGATCCTAGATTTACTGTCTTATCTCATCGTACACATTGTCGTGGAACATTACCAACGACTCTTGAACAAGTTATGACGAAAGTAAAACAAGCCTGTAATGAATCAAAGTTCATCGCACTCACACTTGATGTGTGGGTCCAATCGTAGAATGAGATCATTCATTGCAATTACAATGCATACTATTTCGGATAACGATGGAACGTTTCGAAACTATTTGCTAACTTTTCAATCTCTTTCAGGTAAATTTTTGTGTATTACTTTGATTCATTAAGAATATCTGTTTTAGGACTGCATACAGGTGACAACTTGCGTCGTCATCTAGAAGACACCATTGCTACTTTCAATATTCTTAAACATTACTAGACTTCAAAAAATTAATTAAGAGAATTTTTTCCTATCTGGGAGTCGGAGCGGAGCTGGAGCGAATATTTACAACTGCCACTGAAGCTTGAGCGGAGCGGGAGCGGGTGTTTTTAATTGTAACTGGAGCTTAAGCGGAGTCCACAGAGAAATTTTTCAGTGTGGAGCGGAGTCGGAGCTGAGCGACCCATTGATGGTTGGAGCTGGAGCGAGAAATGGTTGGAGCTGCCCATCTCTGGTTACGATTAACGAACTGATTCAGACTATGAATTAAAAATGTCTTGAAAAATTTATTTTAGAAGGAAGAAACGCAAATACTAGGAAAAGTATACATGGAGAGTATACTTTAAATATATTAGGACTTGATTTTATTCATCTTTATGATTTAACAGTAATAGATATAAAAATCGGTTCTCCTTGTCTCAAACAGAACCGAACCCAACCGATCAACTTTTTAAAAATCTCAAACCGAACCGATCCCGTCAATGATAAATAGAATATATCTCGACAATCAAGGAAAAATAACACTTTATTCAAAATGCTGAGATAAAAGACAAAACGCTTGTGTGACAATTGACTAATATTGGAAAAGAATTACAAATTTTCCAGCATTCGTCATCTAAGACATGTCATATTGCTATAATGAACTGAAAAAATATGCAAACGTTCTACATTTAAGTCTATTAAGAACTGTGCTAAAAAGTTATTTATATACCTCTCTATCAGGCTGATGTTTAGCTTTCAGGACAAAATTCCCCGATTCACAGGAAAATAATTCTCGTTGAGCATATCGAAGTTCAAGTTCTGTTAGTAGCTATTTATTATAAATTTAATTTCGCCATCTTTCTAAAAGAGTTGTATTATACTGAAATTTTTGAATATCAGTATCTCAATGAAGTTTCTTCGAAATACTTGGTAGATTTTCTAAAGATCTACTCTGTAAGAATCCCTGTTGAACTTTACAAACGAGTGACTAGTGGATCCCACTGTGAAATACAAAAGCACCAGAGCAAAACACTTCATAGGTTCATGACTGGATATTGAAAACAAAGCGTGTAAATATATATTTAAGAGTACACACTTATCTTGACTCTGATGTTCTTTTGACCTTGACACAAAGAATCAGACACACGAACTCTTTTTATCTTTTTCCATATGATCCTTCCTTCAGTCAAAGGAATGTTTGCATCCTTGGGGAAGAGTACATACTTTTTTTTTATAATGAACCCATATATAAAACAAATTTGTATCTCCAATAAGAAGCATTAATTTGCCTTCACATTCTAGGATCTTAATCAGTATTGATTACTTACGAGTGATATAAACTTGCACCGGACTGGAAGATTTGACTAAAGATATCATATATATTAGGACAATAGTACAGCCAAATTAGTAACACTAATAATTGTGTATCTTTGCTTGAAAGGTCTTGGAAACCAAACCCTTTGAGGGCATTTAGTAGCTCACTGAAGTCTACCACTTGGACATATACTCGATTCAAAAGTGAGGAGACGGTTAGGAGTATTCCATGGTAGACTTAATTCTGCTTCAACAACCCGTAATTAATTTCGAACATACTTAATTTTAATTAAAAATAGAAATGAGCGGCTGGACGTTCACCGGCGTCCTTTCGGGGCACCACCCACGACTAGCCGCTCCTCTGTGCAACTGTACTTCTTCATTCTTTGTAGCTTTTTCTATCTGATCTATCTCATTTATCCTTACGGTTCTCCAATTTTCTGTCCGGTCAGTCTAGACACCCTAGTTGCACAATGTTATTTACATAACCCACTATTAGATTTCTGAGTGCTTAAGCATTCAGCCTGGAACTAATGTAATTAACCAAGAGCTCGACATCGAAAATTCCTCATTAGTTGAAATTTAGACCTAAAACAGTGTAATTCAAAAATAGCATCAGCTCTCGAAATTCTGATTCATTACATTTTCAGCTTAATAAAATCTCAAATGTCCTAAATCTCACATTGAAAATCTATGACTGAGTAAATTTTTCAGCTCCAACCCTCTTATAGGTTGAAAGCGCAACATCAAAAACCTTTAATGGGATTGACTTCTGACTCGAAATCTCTAATTGATGAAGTAAGCGAGCTCCAAAATATCCGATTCCATGAAACCTGGAGCCCAAAAAATGTGCTTGGTTCCAAGTGCGACATAAAAAAATTTTAATTGGGTCATTCTCCAGATTCCGAAAAACGGTTTTGTAATCTAGCGTTAATTTAACCTGCGCGCTATGGCCTGGCACAAACAAACATACACACGAAATCCTATTACTATTTTTTATTTGACCTCACTTTCGTCGGAAAAAAAAATTATTTGGTAAAATTAAAAAACTTATAGTACCATTCAATTTTTCGACCTCGAAAGCTTTGCTGAAATATTAAGATTCCATTTTTTTGAAATTGAGATTTCTTTTTGGTTTTTCTAAGAACACATGTTTTTTTGACATTTGGGCCGGCACAAACACACATACTCTCACGCATTTCATTTGTTTTCCGTATCACCCTCCCTTCAGTCGAGGGAATAAGGAAAAAGTATATATCGAGCTTTTAACACATTGCTCATTAGAATTCTGATTACCTAGAAAAAACTCTTACACAACATGATTAAATTAGGAGTGGACTAGGGATGCAACAGTGCAGTTAACTGGGTATATATAGGATGTGTAAAAATATTTTTCCAGACGGGTAACACAATGGTTTTAAATAGCATACAAACCGATCTTAATTCTAAATTAAAATGCGTCAGAAATGGAATTCAATGAGGCTAAATACGAGGAGTTATCAGAACCTTTTAATGTCGAATTTAAGAAATTTTCCGACATAGTATGTTTATTCTGCATAGAAAAGTCGAGACGCTTGTAATGCGCACATAGAATACAGTACGTTCTTTTGATACTTTTACATGATTCAATAGAGCGCGTCGAGCTCTACAAAAGTATACATATTAAGAATTTTTTGAACCATTTTTTCTGTGATTAAAGTTTAAAAAACTACTTGGAAAATCTTTAATAATGTCAAATAACTCATTTTTTATATGAGAAAATGATTCTTCCTCGTAATTTCTATTGCCATGAATGCTTCGAACTATATTCATCAGGCCCAGTTTCTCACGCTGCATGCAATGACCATATTTTGAAGGATCTGTGGTAGGGGTCTACAAGTTCATGCTCATATGAGCGCTCATGAACATGAGCCGTACATACCATGATCTATCTAGGGTCAATTTCTATTCTACTAGAGGAACACCTTTGGGTCCTCATCTGCTAAACTATGAGGTACCCTTGGGTCCTCATTTGTTATACTATCGGGTACCTTTGGATCCTCAACTCCTATAACATAGGGGTACCCTTGGATCCTCATCTAGTATAGTATAGGGATACGCTTGGGTCCTCATCTGCTGTACTATGAGGGTATCTTTGGGTCCTCATCTCTTATACTATAGAGGTACCCTTGTGTCCTCATCTACTATACTATAGGGGTACCTTTAGGTCTCCATCTGCTAAAGTATAGGGGTACCCTTGGGTGCTCAACTGCTGCACTATAGGGGTACATTTGGATCCTCATCTACTATACTGTAGGGGTACCTTTGGGTTCTCATCTGCTATAGTATAGGGGTACCCTTGCGTGCTCAACTGCTATACCATAGGGATACCTTTAAGTCCTCACCTACTATACTATGAGAGTACCGTTAGGTCCCCAACTCAGTCATGGTACCATACATTTACTTTACTGGTAACTAGGTATCGATCGTAAAATGCTGGTCGATGCGTCCGCTTTTCTTTTAGTCGAAAAACAGTCCAATCAGCTTGTAGGAAATTGTAACTCGCTTATTCCGTGGGTAACCATAGAAGGTTCTATGAGGACATTTGTAGAACACCCTTGATAACCTCAAATTGACCAGAGCAGCCCTATGATGCGCCCTTATCTTGATGAGGAAAAAACGCTTCGAAATCTGATTGGCTGAAAATATTTTTTAACAGCCAATCAGATTCCGAAGTGTTTCACTCCATCAAGATAAGGACGCATCATAGGGTTATTCGAGTCAATTTGAGGGTATCAAGAGTGCTTTACAAATGTCCTCATAGAATCTTCCACAGTTATCCATGAAATAGGGAAGTTTCAATGTGCCGCCATCTGATTGGCCCTGTTTTCGGCTAATATAAAAGCGGACGCAACGACCAGAAATTTACGATACGTACTGAGTTACTAGTAAAGTAAATGTATGATGTCATGGCTAAGTTGGGATTCTCACGGCACTCTCATAGTATAGTAAGTGAGGACCCAGGGGTACCCCTACAGTATAGTAGATGAGGACCCAAGGGCACCTCTATAGTGTAGCAGTTGAGGACCCAATGATACCTCTATAATATAGTGGATGAGGACACAAGGGTACCCCTATAGTATAACAGATGAGGACCCAAGAGTATTCCTATAGTATAGTGGATGAGGCCCTAAGGGCACCTCATAGTATAGTGTATGAAAAACCAAGGGTACCCTTATGGTATAGCCGGTAGGGACCCAAGAGTACTCGAATATATAGAACTTGAGTACCTGAGGGTACCCTATAATACAGTACTTGAGAACCCAAGGGTGTATAGACCATGCTCACGGTGAGCGTGTGTCGTACACCTGTAAATGAAATTACGTAAAAACTTTTTCATGCGTCATGTTTGTAAATTGACACACCTCGTTCGACCTAAACTTGAGTTTTTTATAATATATTAAAGATCATAGAGTTAGACAATCACAATATACAAATAGAAAAAAAACGATTAATGATGTAATAAGTCATAGATCAGATAAATACATACCCAGTTAACTGAATACACAGTGTCACTGGGACCCAGTTACCAGTTATTAACTGTCACTGGTGCATCCCTACAGTGGACCATTCATCTTCACTTAAAATTAACTGAAGTTTTATTAGACAGTACTTATGGTGATCATTCATTTTGTCCCCTACTTTTCGTCCCATTACATTACATCCCATTGGTTTTGTCCTCCGCTCATTTTGTCCCGTTCACTTCGTCTCTTTTCATTTTGTCTTAGAATCACTTTGTCCGACAATCAATTTTTTCCATACATTTTACTGACTGCCTTTCTTTTCAAATTCATTTTGTCTCGTATACTATGTTCTTCTATAGTTTTATCCCTGTGCATTCTTATATGATTGGCTAACTTAAAGAAAAAACAAGAAAAAAAGAAACATTTGTTATGATCTTCATCATTTTCAGGCGCAATCGTAACGGTTTTCTCTCATCATCTATGTGATTATACGTATGAACTTACATTCTTCTTCTTTTCTTATATTGTTATTTATACCTGATGGATCTTTTCTTTCTGTCATACATGTGTATGTGATAGATTTTTCCTTCCTTTCTGCTTCCAGCTTGTTTATGGATTTTTCCTTTTTTGTTCAGCAGCTATGGAATTTTTCTATCATATGGATTTTCTTCTCTTGTTATCACTCTATATCTAGCAGTTAGATTGTTACGAAGAGATAGATTCGTACAGAAATAAATTCAACTGGAATTTGGATCCAACAACACTCACATTGGGATCTCTTTTACCACATAACTCTTTTTTCTTTTGCTATTTAACTAAGCGGTACTATTTGTACAACTCGATGGATGATATTGAAATTTTGAAGAGTAAAAGAGGAAAGCCGATTGTGTATCATGGTGGATTTTGTTTACACAGAATACTGTGTAACTAATGAAAAACGTAATTTTCGATGTGAAAACCGTGACTACAGGAGTAAGTGTTAACGATGGGACTCTTTCACATTAAGTTGGATTTGTAAATATTTTCAGGTCGCTATTGCACGAATGTGACAATGGATGTTTTTCTTCAGGAACCAGCATCCCATTCGCATGCACCAAATCCAAATCCACTTCACGTGACCCGCATTCAAAATGGAATTAAAGAACGCAGCGAGTGATCGGAAGAAATAACGAGCGTAATTTTGCATAATGTCTTACGCACAGTACTGCTAAATATTGCAGCAGAACTTCCATCGACAGACGCTCTCGAACAACGTATGCGTTGTCACAGATTAAGACTTAATTTGGATATCAACAGCCAGTTACCTCAGATTTTAAAGCAGACGAATCGTGGAGAGAACTTCGTCCTACACGAAGACGATTCAATGAACATCTTCACAAGCAAATCGAATCTGAGCGTATTGAAAGAATGCGAACATTGGTATTGTGATGGCATACTTCGTGTGAGCATGAGATTTTTTAACCGTCTCACTTACTCATTTTTCTTCAGGTACGTTCGACTGAGTTTCCCCAATTATTTACAGTGCATAGTCTATACACATGTCAGATCGTGCCATTGGTGTATGCCTTGCTTTTCGATAAAAAGAGCTACAGATTTTGCCCAGTTTTTTGAGAGGTTGTTGTTGGAATTTGGTTTTGATCCAGATTCAATTCTGATTTATTTCGAACAGGCAGCAGTTAATTCAATCACTAAATTATTTCCCGATTCTACTCAGAAAGGTACACATGGTGAACATATTGATATATTTCAGTGTACAGTTTCTATTGTCCATAGCTTGCTTATTTCATATGGGTCAGAGTATTTGGCAACATATACAGTCAATAGGTCTTCAGAATAAGTATGTTAACGATGAAGTATGTTGAGTAAATGTAAATAAATTGATCGCTCTCGCATTCGTACCGGTTGATGATGTTGTCAGAGCTTATTTATCAATGATCATCGATTTTGACCAAGATGCCGATGAACTGTTGGAATATTTCGAAAAAACGTGGGCAGAACAGAAAAGAATGTGAGGTAAATACATGTATCACTTATTTCTCTCACAATCTGGAGTTGTCATCTAATTTTAGGTGACTGACGAACGAAGCTTCAATTTCTTGTACAACTTTAGAATATGTATGATTGTATTGTTCGAGATTTACCTAGATCGAATAACTCGCTTGATTGCTGGTATCGAGCCTTCAATCAGCGTGTATCGATCAAACATCCTACTTTAACCAAGCTGACTAAGTGTATTTTACGAGAACAAATAAAATTTGAGCTGGACATCGAACAAATTTGAGTGGGTCAAGAGCCAAAACCAAAAAAGAAGATATATGCTACTCTTCATTCGCGATTGAAACGAATTGTTGCTTCTCATAAGGTCGAGTCTGTTAACGACCATCTATCCCATATAGGTGGTAATGTGAAACTACACTGTTAAACTGTTGTTCATTTTTTATTTCATTTTATATATTAAAGAAAGGAGATCGTAGTAGATAATACTCTATATTAAGTGAAATTATCACAAATGACTTGATCAATGGTATACATTTTGTAGGGACATTGTGTATGAGACGAATTTGAAACGAAAGGCAGTCAGCAAAATGAAAGGGGACGAAGTGAACGGGACAAAATGAGTGAAGGACGAAATGATAGGGTGCCCATTCAGATCATAAACAACGGCATGTGTCATCTCATATTTTTCTTTTCTTCTCTCATAATTTTTTTTCAAATATCCGGTTCTTACTACTGCGGTGCAGTGACATCATAATTTCTCTATTCTCCATTGGTCTTTTGTTTTTCGAGAATATTCTCATTCTCTATTGGATATATGAACTCACGTTCTCATGGAAGAATTTACGTTGTCCTTGAATTTGTAAAGTATATCGTTTTGGTGTCTGTAGCCGAGTCTCTCTGTTCGAGCAATCAACGAATAAGTCGTGGAAAATCTCCTTCTAGAAATATGTCTAAACTGGCATCACCAAAAACTGTCCTTAGTTTTGACAATAAAATGCATTTTCTTGTGACAACTAAAGAAGCAGATTTACGATCCAACATTGAGTGTTTTACTTTCAAATTGCCATTATGTTTAAGATATAAAAGAAAATGTATTTTTGATTATCATAAAGTTTTTATATAGCCATTTGGAGTTAAAATAAAATAAAACGGTTAAAAAAATATTTTTGTGGTTAAAAAAATTACGTCCTCAAAGAGTTAAGTGGAACCTTTTCTCCGATGTTTTTGTGAAAAATTTATCCAGAAAAAGTAGCTTCTTCTGATTTTTAAGAGGTTTATTTCTTCAACAAAGAGTCAAATTTGATGAAATAGTTACATATGCTGGAATTTCCCTCTGAAAAAATTTTCATTTTTTCTTAAATATTTGCATTCTTTAACCCTTTGAGGACGGACTTATTCTTAGATCATTTTACTGTATGCCACTCAAAATGATTACGTAAAACTTATTATAATCGAAAAAACATAATTTTTTCCATGTTTTAGATAAAGTACTAGTTTGCAGAACAATCTATGTCTAATCTAACTTGAACTCCTGTTCTGTTATATAAGATTCACCTTCTTTTTGTCTTTTACATATAAAAGTATTTGATGAAAAAAATGAAGACTACATTATGATAACTCTAGTTAGGACTTGTTAATTAGTTATGACTCTTCTACAATTTAAAATGAAACAGGTGTTTTACTTGCACCTTCATCTCTGATAGGAGTCTCTCAGAATTCCGTACAAGTTTATGGTACTAAATCAGGTTCTATATTTCCGTGTAGAATCGCGCAATATTCTTCTCCCAGATACAGATCTGATGAAATACCGTTTCTCTAGAATGCAGTATTTATTATGTAGATTTCAGGGCAAAGAGATTTCGCCACTGAAATCAGGTGATTTAATGCAGAACAAATATTTTTTTCTCCATTGAAAAAGAAGTAGGACAACGTATGTCCCGCCGTCCTCAAAGGGTTAAGGAAATGATCGCTTTATGGAACAGTATCTTCCCTAAAAATTCTCGTTTTCTATCATTCAAAATTGAGAAATTCTGCATACCAGATTTTGGCTGAAAACACCCTGAAATCGGCGGTCAGAATATAATCATGTCATCATGTTATAAGTTTTTCAAGTTGATTTTGGAGATCTAGATATCAAGTTTTATTAGTTCAAAAAGTATTGCACACACATATAAAGTCGATGTAAACCTTGGTACGAATTCAAAAGACTTACCTAATAATTCATAACTCATTGTATTCAAATGATGAACACAGTTGAGACTTAAAATCGATTTGATAATTGGAGAAGTTTTCTCATAAGAAAAAACTAATACTATATTCACTTACTTTATTTGAATCGTTATCCAACTGTCTGTACTGACGAACAAGATGAAACTGCACGACACTTGATATTGTATGGATTATTAAGATATTCTCAAGGTAGCGTAATGCGCAGCTGATACCCCTTTGTTAGCATATCATGAAACCAGCGAAGCGTAATTGCGTACATATAAGAGAAAATCAAACTTTCCGTTGTTTGTAAGATGCACGGAACGCAAAATTCAAGCAAATTTTTTTTCCACTTTTAATACATCAGTCGATAGAGAATTTTACGGCGATCAAGAATATGTGTTCCCTGAAAGTTTTTCAAGCTTTCTTCCCTTTCAAAAATCAAAAAAAACTTGAGAGGAGCGAAAAACCCGACTTTTTTCCA
>JAJEKB010019740.1:0-23537 GCA_022393335.1 Macrotrachela quadricornifera
GATAATTGTAAAAAAGAAATCTCTTTCTCTATCTCAAATGTAAGCCAGTGAATCACACATCATTAGGAAATAACCATTAGATGACGGGAATATATTTCATGAGACATAATACATATGAAAAGATGACGCAGAAAAAAAGAAGAAAAAAAAACATGTGCCAGACAGAAACACAAGAACCCAGAAGAAATGAATAAAGAAAGAAAAACACAACACAACCACTTAACAATTTTCATTTTTTCTTTCTTTTGTGGATTCTCTTAGATTGTAAACGACTTCCGACGTCACAAATATACGCATATTCACAAAAGAATCTGACATTAATAATTACGAATGTTTCATATGCCATAAAACTCAAAGAAAAACATACGTTGCAAAAGTGTTTTTCGTTGTTAATGAAAAGTTGTGCATTTGTCTTCATTCAAAGGTTGATCAAACATTAACAATTGGAGTGCCAACTGATTTTTGTCTTCTTTGAAAATAAATAATACTTTTCTCGCATACAAACAGTGAAGAAAATTTTAAAAATACATAACGGTTTCATGTTGTTGTGGCATTTTGCCATCTTGACATGAGTTGTACCAATGAAAACTAGACAAATGCACAGAAAGAAATTTTATACTTCTCGAAATCCGTTCTGTAATTTTCGTCTCTCCATCCTCGTCTGACTTCTTGAAGAAGTCTCTTGAATATCTCTACTTCATCCCCATCTAACTCATGAAATTTTTATTTATCATAGAAATTAAATCAACTAAAGTCAACAAAAAGAACGATAATGATAATGATGACAGTGTGTCTTTGAAATTTTGATATGAACCAAGTATTTTAGTTGATCCGTTTGTGTATGCAGAAAAAAAATGGCAGGCGTCATGGAGATGATTTCGCAATTTCTTTTCGTGATTTTATGTAAGCCTATTTTTCATATTAGTGAAGTGAGCGGCAGATTTGAGTTTTTCCAGCGAACATTCGCACATTAACCTGTGTCGAAGCAGCTCATCGATGTGTCTTGTACAACTCGACGAGCTCTATCCAATGGTATACTCAGATCTTCGATAGCTCAAACAATGATTTTTGGCAGATCGATGGCGCTAGAAAAAATCTTAAAATCATAGTTTCAGCTATCGAAGACCTGAGTATACCATTGGATAGGGCTCACCAAGCTGCACAAAACACAAGTATTTTCAGGATTGACACAGTGAAGGAAATAAATATAGACAGATTTTACTCAAATATCTTGCCACAATTTCATTGAAGAAACCCAGTATTTTGAGATTTTCTTGATCATGCTTTTGGCTATGAAAAATCTGATTGGACCATTGGATAGAGCTCGTCGAGTTGTGCAAGACACACTAATGAGCTACTTCGACACAAATTAATTTGCGAATGTTTGCTTGAAAAATTTGAACCTACCGCTAACCTCACCAACGTGTCAGATATACATTGGCATGTACGTGAATATAATTCTCCATAAGGATACTAGACTCTTGTTTGTGTATCTTTAGTCTTATCTTTATTTTCTATAATTAAAAGCAGTAAAAATCTGATATATATGATTTCTCATATACATATTGTATAACTGCTCAAGACTAGAGATTGGAGAATAGGATTGATCAAAAACATCAAATGATAATGTTGTATTACATATAAGATTGCCATGTGAGTCCACTAAGACCTCACAACACTGTCGAAGGGTTAAAGGATAAAACTCCAATCCTTTTGAATCATATTCTAAATTTCCATTATAAAATTTCAGTTTTTCTTTTAACAGTAGCACAATGTGTAATGGCCAAATTAATCCCGTGACAAAACACACAGCATAACTATAGATCCATTTTTGCAGAATTACTTCTGCAAAAACATCATATTAAGCACCATTATATCTTGTCAGAAATTGATATTGCACGATTACATTTTTTTGCACTGTTTAATAACGGTTTAACATACCATTAGAATGTTTCTTACTTTCTGTATATATACCCATGTAAAAATAAATCACAAAAAAATCAAGATTTTTTTCGATTATCTCTTGATTTTAAATTGATTACTGGTCTCTTAACCCATGTCAAAGATGTTCGGCAGAAACCGTTCGGATCTGATGAACTTCCGACATATACCCGAAGTGGTATTTCAGAACGGATTCCGTTTTCCATCTAGTTCACGACCATTCTCGGATACGATTGTCGTGTTCTGAATGGATTCCGATGATGATTTTACTAATTTTTACGGATGACAAAATATGGATCATATCCCATCGTTTCCTGTCTAATAATGTAAAAAACGAAACGGGCTCTTATAAATTCTTTATAGAGCTGGAGTTCGTGAACTGAATTTTTAAAATTAGAATGCAGGTTAATGTATTGCTCGATTCGGACGCACATTGTAGCGATAATTTCTACTCAATCAATTGGCGATTTTTGTCGAAAGTAGATATTGTTTCCGCAGATTTTATTTATGTTTCATTTGTGTAAACTCACATAAATAAAAACCAAAACAAAGTCAAAATATAATACTCGACTGAAATTGGACTATTAATTAAGAGTGTAGCTCGAAAGTATTCATTGATTATGAACTCTTTTTTAATACAGTAATAAGCAGTCAAAGTAATTTTTGGGATGATCATTGGCGCTATGATAAATTTGAATAATTTGAAAAATGATTAGAAATGCATTTTCATAATTGATTAAATTTCTTTCTATCATTTTCGATTTAAAACTGATTTACAAACTATTATCGTGAAAATCATGTGTTTCCGCCGAAATCAATCGATTTATTCTATAATTCTGTAACGCAAACATATATCGCATGTATTTTGATATAAAAAATCTCTATATGTTTGTTCAACTATTTAAAGCTCATTTTCTTTATTTCTTTTGTTATCATAAAGTGTTAATAAACAAATATTGACTATTTAGCAAAATTACTCTCCGAAAATTTCATCGTTAATTTTGCACAATAAAATTAATCAAAATAAAATACATTAAAGATTATCAATAAAAATATAATGAGGTGAATATTATTTTTATCATCTTCAAAACAGGAATTATACACGAGTTAATATTTTCCTAATAAGGCATTGGTCATGTTTAATTACACGACAGTGGAACTATTTTTTTTATAGACTAATATTTTATGCAGTAAAACAATATTTATCAATTACCTTTATATTTTTTCGGAAACATTTTCGAAGCCAATTAAATCATGATGTTGATGCTTATATCTATATATATGTGTGTGTGTGTGTGTGTGTGTATTCATTTTCTTATACTTACTAACATTTCACAATCATTGCTATTCAAACGGATAAAATTATAGTTTTTCAGCGATAAGGTGTTTTGAAAGATGCAGCATATTTCTCATCATCAGGAATAAAATTGTATATAATAAATTTAAGAGGGTAAGATAATTTATCAAACAATATTTTTATAGGAACTGATCTCATTTTGACAATACGTAATATTTAGATGAAAAACATTCTAAATCTCCAAATTCTCTAAACTGTCTATTCGGTAAGAAATATATTTCAATTGATAAACTTTCTGTACTACTGCGACTATACCGCAACTCAGCTACACTAATCCTGATTCATTGCTTAATCAATACCACTATCCTGAATAAAAAATAATGTCCATATTAAAAATGCATAAACCACGACATGTTTCATACAAAGTCGAGTCAACATAATCCAAGAGAAAATATTGCACTTTTGCAACTTAGCGCACTTCGATGTCCTTTAAAAATGCTTTGATACATTTTTCACGTTTTAAAATGATTATAAAAATACTCTAAAGTACTTTGATATACTTCGTATATTTTGAGATACTTATAAGTAATTCAAAATACTTCCATATACTCTAATATAATTTGTGTATTATAAAATACCAAAGTCCAATATTTCCTTTCTCACAAAATGTCTAATACTTCAAAAAATCCATCAACATACTATAATCAGTTGGAACGATAATACACACAGTATATCTAACCCTCTTCAAAACATTAAATATTGTCATATAACCTTTGCAGCTTTCATTTATATATCTTTATCACATATACTTTTCGAACTATGTATATAACAGTATTTTCATTGCTCATTGTCATTGACAACTCCGTTATACATAATTTTTTTAAATTCATCATATATCTTCGTTCACTTGTATCCAGTGTAGAGTCATATTATTAAAGAAGAACTAACATTGATGAATATATACCTGAATCAATTAATTAATGAATTCCCGGTACTTGTTGAGCAAATTTCAAAATACGATTAAAAGGATTTTACTAGAATTTCTGTCGAATATTAATTCACCGTCTTGTTTTGCAGAAGTCGCTATATATGTATAAGGACTAGTTTGTCATTTCAATTATCTTTGAAACTATATGTTACAAGGTAAGTACTGTTAAAAAATCGTTCTTTTATTCCCATAATCCTATATTTTCAAGAGCTCCATTCGAAGAACGTTTGCTTTGATAGATGATTCTTCTAATAAAGTAATTAACCAATTACTTCTTGCGTTAAAAAATTCTGGTAATCCTATTGAAATCATCTTATTAGGATTACTGTCAAGTATTCATTCACCGTTTTGTTTTTCAGACGTAACTCTATATATAGAAATGATCAGATTGTCACTTTAGTAGTTTTTCAAACTTAATCTTTCGAAGTAAATGCAGTTAAAAATTACATCTTTTCTTTTTGTAATCATGGCTCCACTGCGCCATTCTAAGGAAGAATGTAAATGCTAGATAGTTCTTTTGATTTCATTAAACAAATTGATGCCAAGATCTATGTCAATACGTTCAACGATCGTACAGCAAATTTTAGTCCGACTTTAGCGAAGTACTAGAGCAATTCTTACAAAATCCTAGTAGAAACCTGGAGAAATCTTCATGAAAACCTAGTGAAAACTTGTGAAATGCTGTGGAACTTCTAGTGAGATCCCAGCGAAGTCTTGTTGAAATCTTTATGATATCCTGTAAAATATTAATGTAATCCTGTGAAATTGTGCGAAATCCAATAATTAAGAATCGAAGGAAATGGGAAATGATGATGATACTGGTGTGGCTTTTAGTGTTTAGGATACATTGTGACTTCCTGTCGTATTCGATCATTTTAGGTGGGTCACGTACTTATTTACGTATATTTCTGTTCGAGTACGATGTTATTCGGATGGATATCCTGGCGGATATTGCCCTGTTCCATTTTTTTCTCGGTATCCGGAAGTTCTCGGACTTCAACGGTTTCGGCACAGGTAAATTCTGGTGGAAAAACTGCTTCCATCTTTTGTGTATATTTCCGGGCGATTCCTTCGGAATCGTTCCTAGAAAGGGCGGGAAGTTATCGGAATAGGCATAGTTTTCTTAAAGTTTTCAGCGAGATCCGCATGATAGAACGATTGACTTGGACATTATAATATTATCCAATTTAAACACATAAAAACAGTCAAACAAAATGTCTTTCATTGTGCACTTAATTTCATCCAATGTTTGAGTCATACGAAACAAAACAGATAATTCTATGTGATGAGGAAAATATCTATACTAAAGAAAAAAGATAGTTGAAAATAGCAAGTGTCACTAAATATTATTTGCTAGTTGTAGTTCTAACGAAAACTCGAACCTTTTAGTTAAGTTTCCTAAGAGTACACTAAACTTGAATATAATTATGTAGATAGAGTATTCCAGATAGCAGCAAAAGATACTGAGAGATTACGATTTTTTGAAATCAAAACAAAGGATATGATATTGAAAAGATCCGTTACCGATTATCATAAAGTTCCACGAACAGCAATCTTATCAAATAGCTCAGTTGTTTCTTTGTGCACATGTTTCGTGAAGATGCATCTCAACATTGACTATCTACTTCTTAACTGATGATGATGTCACATATCAACATCATGAAGAAGAGAAGCAAGATAAAAAAAAAGCGATAGAGAAAGAAATGAAGTATATACAAATCGATAAATGTATTCACCGTGAAATAGATATTATTATCAACATTCATGTACAGTATATCAAAGATCATGAATACTGAGGTTATCTCACATTTGTGTGTGCATCTTCTTCTGCTAGATTATTTTTCTTTTAAAAAATTATATTCTCGTCTTTTAACGCTATTATTGTTTAAAACTTTATATGATTTTATTTCCTTTTCTTTTCTTTTAATACTCGTTCTCCTATTACCTACATGTATGTGTATGTCTGTATAGAGAGTCACCCAGTATGTATATATATATATTTTTATTAATAACAACAACTTTATTCTCTACAATGTGGAAGTTTTGTTCGATAAAAAATAGATTAAAAAATTCCTATGCTCTTGAAAGTTTAATTAAAATTGTAATTATTACACACATCCAATCAATCTATATATTATAATAGAGAAAATAAATCAGAAATGCCTCTAAAAACTGAAATAAAAGTGAAATTTATTTGTTTTTTATTTAGATGTTTCTATTTGACACAAAAAAGAAAGAAGTAGATTTATTCGATTTATCTTCATATGGCAACTAAATAAATAAAAGAATGAAGCTCATCAATATGATTATTAGAGTCAATTCAACGAATTTTCTTCAACTATAATTATTTTATATAAATAATATCGAGCTGGTTTTCAATGTTTTCCGTTTGACCTTTAAACCTAAATTTTATTCTATATCACCACTGATATAAATTTCCAAAAAAATACATCACTACGTTTTTATTTCATGAGATGAAATGTTGTTATACCATTGTACAAAATGAAAATTAATACAGTTTTTTGCTCACTATTTTTTCAATTGAAACATTGAATCTCTGTTATCCTTTACTTATGTTCTTCTTCTCAAATGATTATCCTAAATTTTGATGGACTTGAATGATCACTCATGCGCCTAGTATTGATAGGTCTCTGATACTTTATTATCAACATTTTAATATATTACTAATCTTACATTCTTTATCTTTATCCTTTTTATTTAGGCCTTGCTTTTACAAGTAGCGCTCGTCTAAAGACTTGCTCAGCTGTTTCTTGTAGAAATCGTGTTTCTAAACTATCGTCAAGCTATTCATTTATAAGATTAAAAAAAATTGAAATCAGATTCAAGTTCCTGGACATTAACTGTCTTTGACCAAACCTCATAAAAACAAATATTTTTCTGTAAAAAAATTGTCGTTTATTTAAAAAATTGAGCTGCAAAAATTTTTTAGAAAACAGACTTCAGATTTGAATTAGTGGCGGAACCAGAAAAAGTTTCTGGAGGGGGCTGAGCCGCCTCTAGCTCTAGTTTTAATGCTGAAAATAGGTATACCTTTCCGTTGTAATGCTAGATTGTTTTCATCCTAGAGGGAGCTCAAAGATTTCTAAAGGGGGCTCAGCCCCCTTTGGCCCCCCCCTGGCTCCGCCACTAATTTGAAACCCTCGTCCCCGATTACCCTTCGGTAAACCCTTATAAAAAATTTTTTTTTTTTGTAAAAAAAGTGGTTCTTTGTCTAACAAAAATGGATCCTCAAAAAAATTTTAAAAAACTAACATCAGATTAGAGTTCCTCAGTCCAGATTATCCTTTGGTTAAGCTTTATAGAAAATATCAATAGAATGCTTTTTTGACCTTGTGCAGACACACAAGCAAACAAGCAGACAATTTATGTTTGGAAGACTCTTCTCTACGAGAAAGAGAATATCAGAGATGGGCAGCTACGAACCCTTCCGGCTCCAACTCTACCCTGGCTTCGGGTCCATTCGCCTTCGTCTTCAGTATTGCATATCAAGTTCCGACTCCGGCTCCAACTCTGCCCTAGCTTCGGGCTCACTCGTCTTCGTCTTCAATATTGCATATCCAGCTCCGACTCCGACTCCGGCTCCAACTCTGCCGTAGCTTCGGGCTCACTCGACTTCGTCTTCAATAATGCATATCCAGCTCCGACTCCGACTCCGGCTCTAACTCTGCCGTAGCTTCGGGCTCACTCGACTTCGTCTTCAATATTGCATATCCAGCTCCGACTCCGGCTTTAGCTTCACTCACGTTCGTCTTCAGTATTGTATATCCAGCTTCGACTCCGGCTCCGAAACCGAAGCTGTTCATCTCTCTTTTATATATTCACAGCCAATATTTTCTACTACATGACCTATTCAATTATTTATCCACATCAAATGTACATATGTGCCGCATTTTGAGAGTTTTCTCATTCTTTATCTATATTCAGTAATAATTCTCAGTAATGATTAAAGCTGTTTGTCCGAACCCACACACATACCGTTCGAGTAACAAACAGGATAAGCAAAAGACGCTGTTCTTTCTCTATTCTTCTCCATCTCAAGGACAAACCATGACCAACAAAAATATTACCTATTATGCATACCATCTACAGGTATCTACTTGATAGCAAAAAATACACAAATGTATACCTGTTTCTTTTTCTTTTTCAAACTTTCATTTCTAGAAGTGAAGAAAAGAAGAGAAAAAAGTATGATTTTATCAAAGTTCGCAAAGACCGTGACTCATTCTTCAAATGTATAACCAGCTGTTCTAAAGTTTCATGACGAAATAGAAATATAAGTAAATACATGATGACTGGCCTTCTTCTCGCTAACAATGAGAATATCCAAATATAAACGCAGCGGTATTTACAATTGCTTTTTCTCCACATCGTTCTTACAATAATATTCAAAACATGTCTTCGAGTTAACCAATGAATGATCAATCTCCACGTGCATGACGAAGAGAAAAGAGCAACGATTTTTCTCGACGAAAGAGTATAAAAGCACACAGAATAAATCGTACAGTCATTATCAAATACTATAAGACCTATAGATTATTTTATCAACGTCAAATACAGACCTACTATTTACACTATCCCCAATCATGAAGCCGACAACACTCACGCTCATTTTCTTGGTTCTCTGCGTTGGAACTATGTCTGCTGTGATCAATGTTGACAAAGATGAAAATGTTAATCAACCATCAGAACGCGAAATATTCCTTCATGAACTTCTCAATACAATGATGGAAAAACGTTAACATCATTCATTTACATCGCCTTTAATTTGACATTCTAGTATTCCTCAGCTATCCAAACAAATGTACGAATAAAATGGATTCGACCCTGCTAGTTAATGTTCACCATCCATAAGATCTTTCCTTATAGATGAAGTATTCCTGCACCATTTTCAAGGAAATAAGGAAGATGAAAAGAATCTTTGTTAAAATTGTTCATTTAATCTACGACATTTATTGATATTCTAAATGTCGTTGTATCACATTGAAGTGAATCAAAGAGATAAATAGAATCTTACTGAATACTATTCATTTACTATACAAAGTTTACTCACATATTCAACATCATTGAAAACTCTGAAGTAACTGATAAAGATAAATAGAATCCTGTTCAATAATGTTTAGTTATTATATGATCTTTATTTTTATGCTCAACGTTATTCTATAACTTTGAAACGAATCAAAGAAATGAATACAATCTTGCTCAATAGTATTCATTTCTCATACAATTTTTACGCATATCTACAACATCAATATAACACTTTGATGCTAATCATAGAGACAAATAAAATCTTGGTGAATAATGTTCATTTATCATAGAATATTTATTCATATGTTCAATCTCATTGTCCTACTTTGAGACTAGTCAAAAATATGAATAAAATTTTCGTGAATAGTATTTATTTGTCACACTATCTTTACTCATATGTCTAACATCATTCTTCCCCTTTCAAGTGAATTAAAGAGATGAATAAATTCTTGCTAAATACCATTCATTTGTCATACCATATTTACCCATATGTTCAATGTTTTCGTAGTACATTCATGCGATCAAAACAGATAAATACAATCCTACTGAACCGTGTTCATTTCTGATACAATCTTTCGGCATATGTTTCACGTTGTTATAGCACTTTAAAGCAAATCAAACAGATGAATAGAATCTTTGTTAGTACTGTTCATTTGCTATACTATTCTTACTTATATGTTCAACGTCATTGTACCACTGAATTTAATCAAAAAGATGAACAGAAACTTGTTGAATTGTATTCATTTCTTATACGATCTTTAATCATATGTACAACTTCATTGTATCACTTTGAGCAGAACCAAAGAGATGAAGAGAATCTTGCTGAAGAATATTCAATTATTGTACGATTTCTATTTATATATTCAATGTCATTGTATCACGGTGGACAGAATTCAACAGATGAATGGAACCTTAATTAACAGTGTTCATTTGTAATACGATCTTTACTCATATATTCAACGTCATTGTACCATTTTGAATCGAATCAAACCGATGAATAGAATGTTTGTCAAAAGTGTAGATTTGTCACACAATCTTTACTCATATGTTTAACTTCATTGTATAACTTTGAAGAGAGCCAAAGAGATGAATGGAATTTTGTTGAGCAGTATTCATTTGTCATACGATCTTTACTCATGTGTTCAACGTCATTGTACGACTTTCAAGAGAATTAAGAAGATAGATAGAATCTTCGTAAATAGTATTCATTTGTCATATTAACTTTAGTTATGTTCAACGCCACTCTACCATTTTGCACAAAACGAAAGAAATGAACAGAAACTTAGTGAGTAATATTCATTTGTCACACTATATTTACTCATATGCTCAATGTCATTGCACTACTTTGAACAGAATAAAATAAATGAATAGAATATTCGTGAATATTGTTCAATTCTAATACGATCTCTAGCTATATGTTCACCGTCATTTTACTACTTTGCACATAATCAAATAGATGAACAGAATCTTAATCAATCTTTTTCCTTTCTAATACGATCTTTTCTCATATGTTCAACGTCATCGTACCATTTTCAGCATAATCGAAGATATGAATAGAATCTTTGTCAATAGTGTACATATATCATACGATCTATACTCATATGTTCACGCCATTATCGCACTTTAAAAGCGAATAAAAGGCATGAATAAAATCTTTTTGAACAGTGTTCATTTGCCATATTGTGTTTACTGATATATTTAGCGTCATTGTACCACTTTGAAGCTGATTAAAGAGTTGAACAGAATCATGGTGAATAGCATTCATTTGTCATACCATATTTAATCATATGTTCAATCTTATTATACCACTTCGAAGCAAATGAAAGAAATGAACAGAATCTTGGTGAGTTGTATCCATTTGTCGCACGATACATAGACGTATATTGAATGTTATTGCACCACTTCGAAGCTGATTAAAGAGTTGAACAGAATCATGGTAAATACTATTCATTTGTCATATCATATTTAATCATATATTCAATGTTGCTCCACCATTTCGAAGCAAATGAAAGAGATGAACAGAATCTTGGTGAATTGTATCCATTTGTCACACGATACATAGACATATATTGAATGTTATTGCACCACTTTGAAGCTGATTAAAGAGTTGAACAGAATCATGGTAAATACTATTCATTTGTCATATCGCACTTAATCATATGTTCAATGTTATTCTACCACTTCGAAGTAAATGAAAGAGATAAACAGAATCTTGGTGAAAAGTGTTCATTTATCATACGAACATTATTCACAGGTTGAACATCATTGTACAATTTTGAACAAAATGAAAGAGATGACTAGAATCTTCCTGAATAGTATTCATTTGCCATACGATCGTTACTTATATGTCCGAGGTTTCTATATTTTATTAAAGCGATTAAACGAGATAAATAGAATCCTATTGAATTCTGTTCATTTTTTGATACAATCTTTACGTATATATTCAACGTTGTTGTAGCACTTTGAAGGAAATCAAAAACATGAATGGAATCTTGGTGAATAGTATTCATTTGCCATATGATCTTTACTCATATGTTCAACATCATTGCATCACTATGAAACATATGAATGCAATGAATAAAAACTTTGTAAGTAGTTTTCGTGTCTCAAACCATGTTTGCTCATATACTTAACGTGATTGTATTATGTTGGAGTAAACGAAAGAGATGAATAGTAGTCTAGTAAAACGTGATCGTTTGTCGTGCACTCTTTACTTATATGTCTAACGTCATTCTACTTTGCTGGGGTGAATCAAAGAGATGAATAGAATCTTGCTGAATAGTGTATTTTTGCCATACAATCTTTAATGATATACTTAACATTATTGTGTTGCTTTGAATTGAATCAAATAGATGAATAGAATGTTGGTAAATAGTGTTCATTTATCATATGATCTTTAGTCATATATTCAACATTGTTGTACTGCTTTGAGCATAATCAAAGTGATGTATAAAGTCTTTGTCAGTAGTGTTCATTTGTTATACAATCTTTACTCATATATTCGGTTCAATATACTGTTTTAAAAGGGAATGAACGAAATGAATAGATTCTTGGTGAATAGTGTTCATTTGTCGCGTATATTGACTGAGATGGTCAACGTCGTTGTAATAGATTGAAGGGATTGTAATAGATAAATAGAATCCTATTGAAAAATGTTCTTTTGTCATACAATCTCTACTCATACGTTCAATGTGACTGTACCACTTTGAAGTAAATTCAAGTGATGAATAGAATCTTTCTGAATAGCATTCATTTGTCATAATATCTTGAATCATATGTTCAACGTCATTGTACGATTTTGAAGTGAATGAAGGAGATGAATATTATCTTTGTGAGTAGTATTTATTTGGGCTACGATCTTTACTCATTCGTTCAGCGTGTTTGTACTAGTTTGAAGTGAATGAAAGAGATGAATAGAATTTTGCTGAACAGCGTTGATTTGTCATACCATTTCTAGTGATATATTCAACGTCATTGTATCACTCTGAGGTGTGTGCAGAAGATGAATAGTATCTTAATGTATAATGTTCATTTGGGATATTATCTTGAATGATAGAGTTAACCTCATCTCATTATATTTAAGAGAATCAGAGAGTTGAATAGATTTTTTGTTGGTAGCGTCGATTTGTCATACGATCGTTGTTTATATGTTGGACACTGTGTTCGTGGTTTAAACCGAAAGAAAGAAGCGAATAGAGTCTTGGTGTGTAATATTCTTTTTCTCTTTAAAATTTGATAAAAATATAGATAACATGATTTCTCGAGGAAATGCATAAAATAGTCAAATGGAGCTTTCGTGGGTTGAACTCGGTGAGCATGTGAACTGGAATATAAATATGAAGATGATATCTATTTAGGAAAAAGAGGGAATAAATGAATGATAATATCGTTGATTAAGTTTATTTAGTATGCAATCTTCGATGAAATGGTTGGCTGAAAAGATTGGCTATGAGAAGGATGCAATAGATAAGAGGAATCTTCGTAAATAAAAGTCATGAGTCATGTGGTTTTTGGTGGAAGCACTGAACCTTCTTGTTTGTATTGAAATGTTCAATATAGATGTATAAACTTTTCGTACATATTAGTTAGTGGCCATACGATATTTTTTTAGTACGAAAGTTATGTTTTATGCTTTAGAAATATACAAAATAATGGTACGAACTCTTTCTTTGTCCTATTGATGTACTGTGCTGTCAACGTTGAAGTTATCGCTGTTATTACTTTGTATCGAATTCTATGAGAGAGATGAATAGAGTCTTGTTTGATAGTGTTCTTTGACTATATGGAATAGAATGAATCGATAATTTGAATATTTCTAGTCTAGATTGGACACATATCTGAACGATACCGTGAAAGCTAAATCAGTGAGTTAAATATATGTCACATGTTTACTGAAATTTAATATATATATATTTTTGTTACTAGAACTTACAAATTCAATTTATTGGCAATCTAATGATCAAGTACTCTACAAGAACATTGTCCATAGTCTCTAGATTTTTTCCTGTTCTTTTCTGTAATATTTTGGTAGTTTGTCTCCTTACATAACAGTTTTTTCAATGCTCTTACTGAAGTTTTTCTTTGTTTTAGTTGTAACAGATTTATTTTATTCAAATAAAATTGAGGAATACACAAATATTTTTTTTATATCATACAGGAGCTTTGCAGCACAACGAAAAGAAAAGAAAAGAATACGAAATAAAATAGCATTGAAAGTGTGAATGATCTATTTTGTTAAAGATGACGCTCCGAAGAAAAAATAGCAGACATCACTATTGATGCATGAATATTCATGTGCTCTTATGAGCGATGCTGGCCATTATCTATTGTTGAATTTATAGAAGACATGAGTATAATTGACTCACGAACTGATCTACACTCAATACATTAATTTTCTTATTTTTTCGATTTTTCTTCTGTCTTATTACTCCATTTTCAAATAAAATAACAGCAAACTAAAGCGATCTTTTTTATTGATCCTAAGATGAGAAACGATTGTACACAACACGTATATGCAAAAAAGAATGAAACAAAGAAAAATATAATAATGCATGCATGTCTACGTTGAAAAACGCTTCACAATCACTGAGAAATGACAAAAACTAAAAGAAAGAAAAAACATAATGGTTATTATTACAAGTTTAAGAGAATGAAAGAATAGTTCTAAATATAAAAAAACTGTTCGGTAACTCTACAGCTAAAGAATAAAATCAGACAGACTTTAAACCATTGCCAAAGTCTACATGAAAAAAGTGAGTCTAATGTATTCTGTGATTGATTCTATCGTTTTGATGTGAAGCTGCCAAAACACGATCCGTTACCAGAATCGTGGTGACGATTCCATTGATTGTCGTACTGGAATCAATCAAAAAATTCGAAGAGAGAGCGCATTTAGCAGAGATGGGCAGCTCCGGAGCGCGCGTTCCATGGAGCTAGCTTCGCTTCAGGAACGGAACTCGAGTGGAGCAGTTTATAGGAGTAATGGAGCTAGAGTGGAGTCGGAGCGACATTTTCTTTCCATTTGTTGTTCTGCAAAAGATGTCAGAAGAATTAGTGAGAGAAAAGTCGTTATTGACTATTTATAGAAGTAAATATCCCTTTGTTATAACGGATGATCTAAAAGTTTTTGCAAAACAAAAATATCGTACTCTCTTTCGTCGATTAAAACACTTTTCCGTAGAATCTAAAATACCTACTTGGAATCTACGTTGAAAAGACTTTTTACTTGTATGGCCGAAATTATTCCATAGTGTCTGTTCGTTGGGTAGCAGACGTGTCTTTGAACAGCACTAAAGTTTGATCTGGAAAGGAAAAACGGCTTCGAATGATCGTCGAAAAAACTATCGATCTCTCGCTATTTTAAGAGTTGCTTCTACCTTTTTTTGTAGAGCATTAAACGGGGAATCTAACGTAAAAAAGAGCACCAAGGTACGATTGAATACATAGGCAAAAACCGAAAAATATTGAGAAATCAGCTCCTTCTATGGTACTTGTTTCGTGCTGGTTTTAAAGACTAAATTTTAGTGTCCTTCGAAAGTATGTTTCGCATCCAAAGAAGAGACACTGTAGAATTATTCCGACCACAGAGAGAAAAAGTCCTTTTAACGTAGATTCGAAATAGTTACTTTGGTTTTTTCTGAAAAATGTTTTAGCCGACGAAAGACGGTGCGACATTTTTGCAAAAACTTTTGAATCACCTGCTATCTACACACAGCTGCATCTTTTCGATCTATATCTCGAAGGTCTTTTTGTACTCGTCTGGATTTAAGGAGTTCATGAAATTGATCACAGCATCATGTAATCATTCTGAATCATCTTGATTAATCAGATTATCTTTGGCCAAATCGAATAATCAGAAGTCAAAAGGTGACAAATCTGGAGAATTAGGTGGATGTGGTATTATTGAAAGACCTTTAGATTCAAGATAATCGAATACATCTTCATGCACATGTCGTCTACCATTATCATAATGAATTTTGATACCACGAGACCCATACGAAGGTCTTTGACGTTAAGTCTCGTCGATCAGAGGTCGTAAGCACTGATGGATGTAATGATGATGCTCAACAATCTGACCACGTTCTATGCGATGAATTAACATAGGCCTGCTCGATTTGAAAAAGATAGAAAGCAAGGTTTTTGGTGCAAACCGACTTCCTCGAACAACAGTAGGTGGAGAATCTCCTATACCTAATCATGTCTTGTTTGATATCTTTCGACTGATCTGTTTATGACGAAACCAGGACTCATCACCATTAATTATATCGCATAAACGCCATTTTCCCTGGTGAAATTTTGCTAAATTATGCTTGCATATTCGAACTCGTTCAGCTCGCTAAAGATCGGTGAGATCCTTAGATACGTAACGTACGGTTATCTTCTGAAGCTTTAAATGATCAGTGATTATTCTTTGAACAGTTCCATGACTCAAATCAGTTTGTTCTTGGATATCTTCGATTGTAATGTAAGGATCATCATCAATTAGAAGACGAACCTGTTCGATATTTTTAGTTGTTGTTTCAGTAATAGGTCTACCAGATTGCGCTTTATCTTCAATTTCTTCTCGACCATCACGAAACAATTTTGACTATTGTTAGACTATACTTAGATCAGGGGCTTCATTACCATAAACAGAATTCAATTCATCATGGATAACTCTTGCTGGAAAACTAAGTGCAGTACGCACTTTTATGTAAAATTGAAAGTTTTCAATAGTCATCCAAAGCCAAAGAGGAGAGGAGAGGAGAGGAGGAGGAAAGGAAAAAGAAAATATACGATGATCCGTAATAATGCAGATAATAACTCAGACGCATTCTTTCTTATGTATACATGAAAGCAAGTTGTAAAAAATGATAAGAAGAAAAGAAGAAAGAAAAAAGAAGCAAAAACACACAGAAAAAACGAAAAAGAACAATGTATAGATGAAAATATAAGCTTCTATTACCAGGGAGTTGTACACAAAAAAAAGTTTTCTCGAAATTTCACTGACTTGGTAGAAGGTGATGTATCATCAAATAGCATAGAAAGATAGAGCGAAACACGCTCTATCTATTGCTACAGAAAGAAAATTTTTATACCTCTCCTTAAGGAAAAAAAGTACTTCCCTCACTACTTTTGGTATGCCCTCAATAGATTTAGTAAATCAATACATTTTTAAATCAATCTTCTGACGAACATCATAGATTAGATTAGATTTCATTTCATACGATTTTATAAATGATCTTTGATGATTTTGACTAAAATTTAAACCAATTAATTTTTTGTATCTTGAAGCATGAACTTCAAGTGTAAAATACAAATGCATCCCATGTCATGAAAATCAGGTAAAAATCGACGATTTTATTGCGATACCTCGGCCGATTAATCGTGCGGTTAATCGCGATAAAATCGTCCAAAATGGCGATTTTTACCGATTTTTTTCCGATTCTGCAACAAAATCGCGATCTTTTTCGATAAAATCGTCCGAAATAGCGGTTTTTGCAGATATGTATGCCGATTTTTTTACAAAATCGTCATCAATAAACGGTTAAATTTCGATTTTTCTTGAATCGGTAAGCACCCTATTTCTATCCTTAATTTCATATCTAATCTCTTATTTCCGTCCTTAACCTCTTAATTCTATCCCTAATTCCTTATTTATATCTCTTACTCCTCATTCCTATCGTTAACCCCTTAATTCTATATCTACCCCTATCCCTATTCTTAAATCCTTAATTTTATATCTACTCCCCACTCCCATTCCTATCCTTAACCCCCTATTCCCACTCTCAATCCCTTAATTCCATATCTATTCCCTTATTCCTATATCTACCTCCCTATTTCTATCCTTAACCACTTCTTCTTATCGCTAACTCTTTATTTCTATACCTAATTCCTTATTTCTACATATACCCTTCGGAAGTATATACAACCCTTTATAACTATTACTGACCTCTTACTCCTATGCTTAAACTATAATGGAACCTTTATTTGTATATTGAAGTTATTCTATTAATATCTTACTACTTGCAATTATATCTGACTTAATACCTGTGTCTAACCCTTCATAACTGTGCCTTTTCTATTTTAGCTATGCTTCAAATTTGAATAACTATATATCTTCATTGCTAGCAAAGAGTGAACTCTTATATCTATACAGAACCATCTATTACTAGCGGTTAGCGCTTATACTTATATCCAACTCAATAAAACAGTGTCTAACCTCGACTTGTGTGCTCAGCAGGAAAATTAAAAAAATCTTAAAATTTTTGTGTTTGCTCGAAAAAAAATAGTTTCACATTCTTCTGTAAGTTTCAAAAAAGATTTAATGCTTTAGCACTCGTATGAAGTTAGCATTAGTACAATAAACATCTATCTTACTCATAAAAGCTTCATTTGGGTATATGAGTAGAGTTATAATGTGCAAAGAGAACAAAATTGTTGTGACAATAAGGACAAATGTCCAAAAATACAGCAAGTGTAGTGTTGTGTTGATAGGAGCACTAATTGTTTGAGTAATGCCGATGCTAACCTAATACAATTGTGAAAATGTCCAGTTACTTTGTTAACACTAATAGAGATGTTTTGCATTCGTTTTTCAATTTTAATAGAGAAATATTAGAGATAGTGTTAAATAATAGAATCCTATAGCTAAGACGATAGTACTGCTCTAATCTCTCGCACCTATTATCTGAGAATCTTTCACATAACTATATAGAAGCCTTTATATTCGATCTTAGCATATTTATTGATGTCAATCCACTTAAATCTGACAATAATCTGATGCATATGTTACAACTCTCAATACCTATTTTCATCTAGCTGCACTATATTTATTGTATGTCTTTTTTTATTCCAATATTCATGAATGTCTCCTGATATGAGAGCGACACGAAAGTAATCACATCAATAATAGAAATTTATTTTATGAATAATCATTTTTTACACAACAGAATTACTGATTTTGATCGTCAATGCTTCCTTTAGAATTGCTGTTTACCCTTTTTCTGAATTAAAAAACACTAAATTCACTAAGTCTGTTATTTAGTTGCAACTTAGCAGGAATATAAAAAAATCGTCGATTAATCGCGATTAATTGGTGATTTTTTTCTCGAAATCCAGGTTTAACTTCATTATTTTAAAAAATGGTCGCTTAATCGCAATCCATTGTCAAAACTCAAAAAAATTGTCGATTAATCGCGATTCATTGTCAAAGTTCGAAAAATCATCGGTTAATCGCGGTTCATTGTCAAAGCTCAAAAAAATCGTCGAAAAATCGTGATTGAATCGCGATTAATCATTAATATTTTGCAAAATCGCGAGTAATCGTTCAAAACAAGACGATTTTGATGACATGGGCACACAAGCGAACGAAAAAGATGAACACATTTTACAAAATGAAAAAAAGGAAATATGAAATGCGATTAAAACTTGTTGACAATGCAATTAATAAAAACAACAGAACCACGAAAAAAGTAATAAATTACATAAACTAAAAATCTTTTTTAAATATAGTTTCTGTTTTAATAATAATAAATAACGTTCATTTTGATCTTCATCTTTATTAATAACCCAAGTCGAACGATACGGTCCGTATACTTCCGTTTACGGTTACTTTACGACGCATAAAGGGACCGTATGATCTGACGCAGAAATACGGTTCTGTCATAATGAAGTTACGGTCCGTAGACAGCCGTACATTGTGAAAATACGGCTTCATATACGGTGCCGTATTACTGCGTTCATGATTACAAGAAAATACGGTCCGTTTACGGTGCCGTATGAAGCAAATTTACGGCGAAAATACAGATACCCGTATCGATTGACCTGGGTAATAATTCTTTTTGTTTTTCAACATTGTTATGATATGTTCTATCATGACATCTATATCTTGGTTATTTCTTTCGTTTCTCTTTTTTTGTTATTTCTTTATGTATATATATATCACTATTTGTTAAATAAAGAGTTGTTATACATAACTAAAATGAACTTATCGTCCTTAAACTTAAGTGCAAAAATTAGGTATTAACAGATTGCTGTTTCTAAAAGAGAATTTCCAGTAATGAACAGATTTGGAACTGATACAATTAATAGCAAAAGGAACTCGATTGTTTTGTATCATTTTTTTTTCTAAAATCATTAGATTTTTCTCATTCTCGAAGATGACCATTGTCGCTTCCAGAAATTGTTGAAAACTTGTCGAAATATTTTACAAAAATTAGTTTAGTCAAGATTTTTCGAGCAGGTTCTTTCAAGTTCATAATCATATTTACTGTTGAATAGAACGAATAATAGTGTTTTTTAAATCTGTGCTTATTGGTTTGATATTTATTCGAGCAAAAAGCTCAAATTTTCATTTTCGAAATTCACAAATTGAACGTAATTCAATTCAATAAAAGCTACCATACTTTTTTATTTATATAATGGCAAGAATGTGCACTTACCTTTAAAATACGTCTACAGTGAAAAACATTAGAGAAAACAAATGTGTATTTTTTTTAGTAACGAAATAATATTGACATCAGTGCTTTAATTAAACAAGAGAATATTGTCTCACGTGTGTTCTTATTATTGCATATCCGTTATCAATGATGTTGATATACATGGAATGATATTTATCTTTAAAGTTTTCATAATGTATTATAATCGGTTTTTCATATTGCCAACGATTGATTGTGTCATTTTTTTTACTTAAAACTCTGAAAAAAAACTTTGAAAAAATGATAAATAATCAAAAATAAAGAACAAATACGAAGATTTTATGCTATTTATATCATTGAAAATCTCTTTCTAAATTAAAAACCTATGAAATTATTTGCACATTCATTTATTATCGTGTAAATTTCTTCTTTTTTGCACTCATTCATTATAAATTACAATTATTCAGTGCATAATGAAGAAAAATGCGTCATCATATTCTTTTATCTAATCGTTTCTATCCCTTGTGAAGATAAAAAATATAATCTATACGTCATTGATCAGTATTACATAAGGGAATGAAATGTGCATTTTCTGTATTAATACGTATTTATTTTGTATTCACACTTAGACATTATATATCGGAGAGTTTTAAATATTTTCTTCAACGTTGAACATTATTAAATGGTAATTGTCACGCTATTAGTTGTATTATTTAGTATACACTGTTTGAATGTAGGACTTTATAAGTAATACATTTCCTATTTTATGATAATCTTTTCTAGAAAAGTGTTAATATGACAATAAATTAACAAGAATTGATTAGATGTCAATAGGGAACATTTTATCCGAAACAACTTGAGATTTACGATTTGCTCTTTTCGTGTCAGTTTAAGGTAGTAAGCAGTTCTCTTGTTGAGAACATACAAGAATAAGTAACTATTATCTTCTGTTAAGGCTGACTGGAACTGACTACTCTGTCATTATAATCATTCTACTTTTGATGTTTAATCAAATTAATAAATGGTGATAGAATCATCACATTCTCTGCATTTTTAATGATATGAGTAAACATATAATTTCCGTTAACAAGAATGGAAAAAGAAATACGAAAAAAACCAACAAGATAATCGTTATTTCCGAATTATACAAAAAGAGGAAAACAAAACTAGACGACTATAGTGCTGATGTCTTTCTCTTTAATGCGCTTCGTCGTTGAAATACGCACCATAATCTATATATATAAAGAAGAAAGTGTGTCTGTTTGTTCTTTATGCATCCGGTCCCTGTACGAGCTAGCGTCACCAAACTTTCCATGATGCATCCTCAGGCCCCAAGGAAGGTCATCACGGGGTCACCCACCGAGGGTGTGAGTTCGGGTGTGTGGGTGGAATCTCACCCAAATAGCATTGTCTTAATGTGAGCTCTCTCTCTAGTAAAGCTCCGTCTGCCAGTGGGAAAGAGAGAGTACACTCATGGATGAATGTATATCAGAACGTATATTAATAACGAATGAATATGAAAGCGGACTGCACACACATATAAGAAAGAGAAACAGAGAAAGAATGGTATCAAAGATAACATTCTTTCTTAAAAGCAGAGCACGAACAAAGAAGCGCAAAACACTATGTGAATGGAAAGGAGAAAGAATGTCTTTAAAAGTGATGCATAGCAACGGAGAGAGAGAAACAGTAGCGAGGACACTCGTCATCGCTAACACTTAACTAACACAACCAAACTTTCCGCGGTGATTTTCTGAGTCCAGTGGTGGTTTTATAGATTGCTGTTACCATTAATAGGAGTAGTATGATAGTGTTTGGGTGAAATTTCACTCAAATTATATGGCAATGAAATTTGCACGAATTTTTCAGAAATTTAGTGGATTTTGTTATGATTCTAAGATGAATCATTTTGTATCGATGGTTCTTTGATTTAAATGTGTAATTGGAATGCGTCTAATAGGTTATAAGAGAAAGAAAATGTATACTTGAGGGTGGCCTTGATTCACAAGTGTGGTGTATCCATTAGTTTTCAATGACGCACAGAAACAACGTATTTCTTGTTTTTCTTGATTCACAACGATGACGTATCTATATATTTAAAGAAGAACGTGTGTCTGTTCGCTATGGATTCAGTCCGTATGATAGCTAGCACCACAAAAGTTTCGACACTACTTCCTAAGCTTCTGATTAAAGTCATCTTGAGGTTGGAACCACCAAACGGGGTGCGTGGAAGAGGTGGGGTGAAATTTCATCGCGATCAATACAGATCGAGATTCTGATGAGTCTGTTCGCTATGTATTTAGTCATTGTGAGAGATAGCGTCACGGAACTATCCGCATCAGTTCCTTGAGTGATAAGGAAAGTCAGCCGAGTGATTGGCGTTGAGAAAGGGAGGCATGCGTGAAACTTCATCCAAGTCGTAAGAGACCGTGATTTTAGTCAATTTCTAATCAAATGACGCAGTTCAATGTAAATTTGAGAGTGATCGTGTCCAGAGTAGATGCGAGTGAGCATGTCAGCTTGAGCCCGATGAGAAGAGTCCTGTTGAAGATGCCTGATGCACGGTGAGAAATGGTCTGTGAAAGATACCCGAAGCACGGTGGGAAAAGCTTTGTGAAAGATGCTCCACGCACGGTGGGAAAAGCTCTGAAAAATACACTCATCCACAGAAGGATAAGCTCTGAAAAATTTCTCAAGCACGGCGGAAAAAGCTTTGCAAAAGATACTCTACGCACGCCGGGAAAACCTGTGTGAAAGACACCCCATATATGGTTGAAAAAGTTCTGCAATAGATACACATGCACGGTCGGAAAAGCTCTGTAAAAGATACCCCATGCACGGCGGGAAAAGCTCTGTAGCAGAGGTTCCAGGTACAGTGAAAAAAGTCCTGTGAAAGAGGTATCACGATTGGCGAGATGAGTTCAATAGCGAACTCCTAACGCATAGCAGGAACAACCCTGTTAAAGATGCCTGACGCATGCCGGTAAAAGTCCGGTCCGAGAGGTTTCAGATCTGATGCGAAAATTTCTGTTGCAGATGGTTCACCCACAGGGGAAACAGTCCTATAAAAGACGCGTTACGTACAGCAGAAAAAGTCGGATTAAAGATGCAAAACTTCAACCATATTCTCTTTGCAGCGGGTACCTCCGCTAGTTTACTTATAAAAGAACAAGCTTAGGATTACCAGTACAACTAGCACATATGTGAAAGCTAGCTTAGTAGACAAGCATTAACTGCAAAGCTATAGAAAATATGAAACGGAGCGTACATGAAATACCTAATTTTTTTGATAATAAGAAGAATAAAGTTTATTGATGGATAAAAGAAAAAAAACTACAAAAAATATTCTGTCGATACTGAATTCCCG